>RWGY01000946.1:0-198466 GCA_007726485.1 Eragrostis curvula
TGTCCCAAGTGTCAATATTGGCGCGGTTTGCATAGAACCATTGTTTCGCTTTCCCAAGGAGGGAGAGCGGAAACAAACGGAGCTTGATGGCATCTTGATTGCCTTCTCCCGTGCCTGACGTGTTGCATATTTCCAGGAACTGTTGGAGATGAGAGTTGGCGTCCTCGGAAGCCTTCCCACAAAAGGGTATGGCTTGCACCATCGTGATGAGGCTGGACCTTATGTTAAGTCTGGCGTCTCCAACGTCGACGTTGGGTCCAATGGGCACATTGGCGACGGTGGGCGCGGAGTATTCACGAAGGGTCTTTTCAGCCATGACGTTTGACGTAGATGGTGCGGAAGATGCGGGTTCGCTTGTCGAGAGTACTTGAGGGGAGACGACGACGCGGTGTCGAGTCTTCCGCACAAGTGACTCGGGATTATCAACGAAGTTTTTCGGCAAGTCGAATCCACGCATACACTATCCTGTTTTCACATCAAAGAGAAAACAGATCAAGGTTAGCCTGCATGGGCAATGGTTAAACCACATCAAGTGTAATCATGAACAATCATTGTATTCTTATTAACCAATGTCTTCCCCGGCAACGGCGCCAGAAATGCTTGTTGGCGTCTCTTACGGTCACGCGGGAAACACGCGACCGCGGGGAGACGCCGGGGGTTATGGAATTGTTCACTTGCACTATTTAACCAAATAATCCACAACTAGTAACAAGTACTAGATATGAATTATAAGGTTGGTCATGTTAAATAGAATATCCGCAAGCGGACGGATAACCCGTTGTAGCATTTCACCTGAGAGTATTCCAGGGTATCGTATTTATATTTTCCCAAAGGAAGACATAGTTGACAAGAGTACTTATGTTCATGGTGTTACAAACGATAGGTGATATAACCACATTCCAATGCAGGGGTAAGGTTTAATAATAATAAGGATAGTGTGACACACACGATGGCATTCCACTCTCTCTAATAAAAGGCGAGAGACAATCCTAAGTAATGCTAAGTTAAACTAGCGAGCTACTACTCCAAAGGTACAACATTCATATAGCGTGCACAACCTCTACCTATCATCTAGCGTCATGCAAGCACAAGCAAGCGTCTAATGCCTAGGCAACATCGGGAGATCCGGCATACGCAAGGTCTGCCTCGCGACTCCGGCCTATTTACGTACTCCTATGCCGTGCCCGAACGTGGAGGGTTCCTTTGGATGGACAGGGCTGTCACTTCCTACCACCTACCTCTACAAACCGTGGGACACGCACACACCCAAGGGTGGATAGACTACCCCGGCACCATGCCAGCGTTACTAACCACGACTCTAGATCCCTCGAGGCACCCCCAACCCTTCGGATCGACGGGGTGATAAATCTAGAGCACCTTTGCAGGACAATGAGCCCGATGCCTAAACATGAGAACAACTAGCCTAACTAGCATAAACTAGATAAAAGGGATCAAAGCTAGCACTAAGTCATGCATAAGCGTTCGTCGCTCAAGAACGAGCGACGAACGATGAACGATTAAGCAAGTTCAAGAATAATCGATGATCGAGTATGAACGAACGAAGAACGAATGATGAACGAGCATGAACGAACAACGAACGATCATACAAGATCATGATAGAACTAGCAAGCTCATAACAACTATATGAATACTTGTATTCCATAGATTGAATAACAAGTCTTACAAAGAGAGAGAAAGGATACAAGAGCGCTACCCAATTCTCCACAAGACTTTGGGAGCAATAGGGCAACCCACTACTCAGCCTAGCACTACCTAAAATTGCCTCTAGCTCTAGTGTGAGGAGGAGGGAATGATCCTTGTGTATTGTGTGTCTTGGAAGGAGGGGGGGTACCCCTCCTTATATAGTCCTTGAAGGTCGGCAACTTTGAGGCGGTTCCCGAGGTCGGTGGCATTTAATGCAGGGGGAACCGACCTCCAGAGGTCGGTTACAAACCGCCATAGAAAGATGGGCCCAGGGGGCCACCCTGCCAGGTCGGCCGACCTGGCCAGGGGGGGTCGGCCGACCTGTGCCTGGCCCCTCCTGGGCTGGGCTTTGGCAGGTGGCTCCCCCTCTGGGTCCACTTCTCTGGTCCAGGTGCATTTGGCCTTAGTTGTGTTGTACTTTGACGAGATTTGGCCTTTTGTCTTGGAATTGTATTCCCGCGGCGAACGTTGTTTTGTAGAAGTGTTGATTCGTCGCCTTGGGGCATGAGTTCACCTGGATTTCTCCCTTATTCCACCTGCACACTAAAATCTAGAGGTACATGTGGAACTAGGTTATTCTTAAATAAAGTGCGTGTAAAGAATGTCCAATCCTTCTTGTTTATTGAGCTAGTTGACGGTCGAAATTGGTCCGTAACGACCGTCAACAAGGACGACGGTGGCGGGGGGGTTCGGCGGCGTCACGATGCCGAGGTGGTGGTCGGCGAGGTGCACGCGTAGGTGCTAAGGCTCCACGGTGCCGCGGGGAATCTCGATAAGGTGCTTGACGACGACGAGGTGGCCGGAAGGGTGGTCCGAGGCGAGGAGCTCGCCGCGGCGGTGAAGACCGACGGCGGGGAAAACTCGAAATCCGGCGGCTCCGCTGCGGAAGGAAGTGAGGGGTGGTGTCAAGCACGTGCGCACCAACTGGAGGAAGCTCTAGCATCAGCCAATCGACGAAAATCTCACCGGAGGGTGGAGTATTTCACGGCGAGGAAGAAAGGGGGAGTGACGGCCGGACTGGGAGACGACGGCCAAATCCGTGGCTCTCACCCCGGGGAGGGGACTTCGGGTCCCATGGTGAGCTTCATCTCGGCGATATACACCCCTCGCAGCTCTACAGCCTGCCCCGGTCAGCTCGTCGGCGATGAAAGGCGGCGACCCGAGCTCGAGCGTGGAGGCGGAGGTGGGGAGCTAGGGTTTGGAGCTGGCGGCGGGGCGAAATGGAGCGGAGTGGGCCGGGAGAGGAGCGGGGTGCTCTTTTGACGCCGTCCGCGGCCGAGGAGCGGGCCAGGGCGCCGCGGAGAGGCGTCGTACGCCGTCGGCGACGTGGAGCAAAAGCTCCGACGTCCTTAGTGAGACGAACGTCACTGACGAGCGGGCCCGGGCGCATCTTTCTTTTTCCCGAATTTATTCAAACTCTGACTTTCCCCAATCTTTGGCGCTCGATTTGAACTAGCAAACGAACTCCAAACTTTGCAAAACCGGTTGCATTCGAAAGGTCATGAAATGCTCTTTCCAGTGACATAACATGCACATCTCAATTCGAAATAGAATTCAAATTGCAGCTAGTCAAAGTTGGACATTTTTGGAACTTTGGGGATTTATTTGAGCATCGAAATGAATTTCAAAAATCACCAAAAATTCTCCAAAATTCTTATTTCACAAGGGCTATCTCCAGGAATTTTTGTTGGGTCAAGTTGTTAAAGGAATTTTTGAGTTGCTTCACAGATATGGGTTTGAACTTGTTTAAACTTTGAATTTCGAATTTTTGAATTTGGCTTGATTTCATCTTTTCTTCAGTTTGGTTTGCACGTTTTGAAATTCAGTGACACGGGGTGTCACAGACGGCAGACCTACGCGCCCTGCCAACTTGTAAACCTTTTGCACTAAACGTGGATGTTTTTCTTCTTTCAATCTATATATACAAGGGGATTATAGTATCTCTACTCCTTGTATATGTCATGAGAATGGGTGGATAAGCATGTGTAATATAAAAAGGACACAAATAGGATCCGTCAAAATTGCACACAACTCTTCCCCTCCTCGTCCAGCCGGACAACAACAAAAACAACGCTAGCACCATTCATGTACAAAGTCAGTGATACAGTTTGAAACAATTCAAGTCATGAGACATGGTGGATAAGCATCTGTAACATAGAACGAGAAATAGGATCGAACAAAGAAAAACGCCCAAGCCGAAATCAAATACGTTAGGCCTAATGAGCAAAAGGATCTGGTTATTACTTAATTACTAAACAATTTCATATACCGAACTCAAACAAGTTTTTTTTCAATTTTGGGAATATATTTTAATATTTCATCATCTGCATCGACAAATGCATATAGACTAGTTGTTCACATAGTTTATTATATGTTACCACGAACCCAACATGGTTCCTAGTACCGTTGCAACTGCTCATTTTAACGCATGCTTCCACTAAAAAATTAACCGGTGCAACTGCTCGCCACATCTGCTTCTCTCTCCCACCAACTCCCCTTATCATTGACACGTATGTCAAGGCATTGTTATTCAGATATAATCCGTTCTCTGGATCGATGGAGGTCACAATTAATGAAGGGCATATCGCGTATTGCCAATTACTCGATTGTCACACATCGGCAGGGCGGATTGGTCTGCTCAGTCAGTGGCCAGTTTAAGACCCGGCCCATGGTGTTGGATGTTTTAATTTTATTTTTTTTAGGTAATCTTTTAATCACACATATTTAAAAACAAGATATTTTGTACCTTACATACACCACATATACCAGAACAATCACATATTATATGCAAACAATAATAAAAGACCACCCTAAGTAGGTGCAGCCAAGATCCTGCCATCTAGATGAATGAAGCCGTAACACATCAAACTAGGATTTTTGAGACAACTAGAACATATATAGTATCCAACGGATGTTCTGCTTGCAACTGAGTGTTAAACTTTAAGCACCGAATAAGCATCAAGTGAGCTTGAAGTGTAATCCGCCACTTCTTTGAGTTGCTCCAAGACAATGTTATTTCCTCATGACAATGTGCCTATTTTTTCCTTTAACAAAGTAACATAATATCTATATTTAGCACATGATAACTAGGTTTTTGTGAGTAATGATAAGCAATGCACAAAGTATGACTAAGTGTATTCACCATATTTGAAATTAATCACCATATTTGAAATTAATCCCATAACTAAAACAATTACATGCTGCCAACTAAATAAATACCATATAGTTAGTAAGTAAATGCATTGTCGAAATATGCAATGTAGAAGGATTGTCAAAATATGATTTTTTGTTCTATTTTATTTTTAGCATTGTCAACTTGATGCAAAAAAAATATCAATTTGTTTCTGAATCCAGTTTCACTGGCTAGTATTGGTCTATTACATTAGAACATGTTTGTATGAACATAGCCTTCTATACAATATTCACAAGCAGCAATCATTCTTTTAGTTTGAAACTGATGAACCAGACAAGTTTCAACAACAATTGAGCTCATCCCATTGACAGAACAAACTCCATCAACATGTTGCACTTCAGCACTGATAAACAAGAACATAAAAAATTGAATGCAAGATGCACTTGGGTCCCGATGCATATGAGTTCTGCAATTAAAATATAATAATGGTCTTGTTTTTGAAAATAGATTAATACAACAATCTGAAACAAAAAAAAAACTATAGTTTCCATCCGCAACTGACATTTCTCCCGGTTTGTGATTTTCTAACATTCACAAGTGACATAACTCGAGAAATTATGTTGTCCACTCTTTGAGATAACACCATCAAGCTGTCACCACCTCATCCTTCTCAAGTTGTCGTGCTCGCATGATCCGTGAAATTAGTGATGAGCTACTGCACTGGTTGTGGCAGTGGGAGCAGCAGAGGTCACAAAGCTGATTGGTGATGATGATGCTATTTTCCAAGGGACATCAGTGCCAGTCTTGCGAGCGGGAAATATTACATTATTGTCATGTAAGACTATGTCAAGGCTACTCACAGTGCCGTTATTGTCAAGCCCTAAAATTTTCTCCAATATCCTCCAACTAGACTAGCAATAGATAACTTCCTCAAAGTGTTGCAATTATCACCCACATAATTTTCTATCCAATTTACTCTCTCAAATTACCACACTTGTGACCGAGAGGGCTTTCTCGTCATGAGGACTTTACATCCATAATAAAGACAATATATACTACTAGTATTCTTTGTGGTAGTTTCTGTATTGCAATATTCATTGATTACACATGGTCGGTAAGGTTAATTATGCGGGAAACATTTTCTTGAAAATGCAGTTCACCTCTAGAAATAAATTTGTCTTGTAACCCTAGAACAATCATGGCTTAAATTACTCCCTCAATCAATTCATGCTGGTGCAATATACCCTCTATCATGATTTGTATTTTTCTTTCTCGGTGAACAAATTGAATTTGAAACCCAAATTTTGTTTGATGGTAATTAACACAACAACCTATGTTAAAATAATTATAACATATGTTTTGGATACTATTTACATATTATAATAAATAATAATAATAATAATACATAAAAATGATGTGAAAAATATTTTATAATTATTTTTACACAGTTTATTGTGTGAGCTATCATCATGCAAAATTTGAGCTAACAAATCATGTGTTACCCCATTCACCTCCCCTCTTCACCTTGTTAAACTTGAGCTCAATAGGGAAGATGCTGGCCCAATGCCTTTATTTCCTTCGGAATTCAACTAGCCCTGCATCCCATGCAGCACTGAATATTTGCAACTAATTCCCAGCAGTCTGATTCCACATCACCTACTGCCGCACCCATTCATCCGCCAAGTGGACTCCTTCCAAGCACGACTCTGCTTCTGCTTCTAGTATCACCAAAGTGCAGTTCCTTAGAGTTTGCCACGCCGTCAGCTAACACATGGCCGTTGTTGTCTCTGATTATCACACCCGAGCTCGCTTCACCTATATGAGAATGAAAGCCAGCATCAACATTAATTTTGATCTGCTCTTTCTTCCTATACTAGCCCTGTCACCGCCCTCATTCTCCATCAATTTTCCCTTTCTTTAAGACCACCCCGTTTTTTGTTTGGATGGATGGATAGGGATGAATATGTGAGTATATGGTCATTGGCCTTTGAAAAGAGAAGTTTATGCTGCACCATATCACTAGTATAAATTGTTGGTATTTAGAATTCGACAATCCATATTTGTTCTCTCCCATCTCTTGTCACCAATGTTTTTTACTAGTATTAATAATAGTAGGGTATTTTAGAGAAAAAAATTATTGTAACCCTTATTTTTAGATATTCCAAAGACTGATTTTTTAAAATTCCCGAAGACTTGTATGCACGGCTAGATCTTAGAGGTAGACTCCAATCTCGTTACTAAATAGAGAAAAAGATTCATAATAGGAGTAGGACTCATGTAGGCGGTAATTTGGTCTATAAATATACATGTAATCCCCCGATGAGGAGGTATCCGACGCTTTCTGCAACCCTAGCGGAAAAGTTATCATATCATACAAGATCCACACTAGACGTAGGGTTATTATCCTTCGAGAGACCCGAACCAGTATAAATCCTCTACGTGTTATAGATTGGTATTTGATTGCTCATTGCTCCCTCAATTCAAATATCTGCCGAACACCCCGTTCAATTGGGTGACGACAAAATTAAAGTGTTAGGGGGTGAAATTGGTGTCTGTAAAGGGCCAATCGGTGCTGGTGTAGGACAGCAACACCATTGCTGTCGGCAAGGTGAAATCATGTGGAGACGAGTGGTGACACAAGGATTTTGATTGATATATCGGCATGACGGAAAACAAACCGATAGGATTAAAATGAATTGTGATACCCTTCATGATATGCTAGTATAATACTAGTTGTATTTGTGCAGCGTAAAAGTTTACCCCCCCCCCCCCCCCCCCCCTTCTCCTTGATCAAATAAGCAAGAGTCCATTTCACAGCATCATAAATTAAACCTTGATCTTCTAAGGTGTTGCCGAAAAAAAGTATTTGCTTGCCTTCATCGTGTGCTCGGATGAAAAACTTATCCTTTTCGTCTTTTATTTGAGAAACTCATTATTAATAACAAGCTCCCATTCATAAATCAATCTCTTTTTTTTTGCATTTCTGGCATCCTCATTCATGTGACCTGTCCAGTTTTGCCATGTCCCTCTTGCTTCGCTTGCACGCCCGTCGCCGTTCCTCTGCGCTACGCTGGTTCGCTTGCTTCCCGATGCCAACCGTGGGTGCCAGTGCTGCTGCTCTTGCTTCTGCAGTATCTGTTTGATCTGCATCCCGGTGCTAGCGCCGTCCACTCCATGGAAGTGGGGAGCGGTCACGGGAGTCACGAGTGAGGGGAGCCGTTCGGGTGAGGATGAGCTCGTCCCTCTATTTTTAAAGGATGAGTTCATCCGGCTTCGCACAAGAATATTTCACTCAGAGCCATCCCATCTCATTCTTCTCATCATTTGAAACAAATACACCCTTAACCTCTAGCACCTTGTTGAACGATATCTATGAAATTTTAAAAATGAGCCCAGGGGTCCGACGCCCCCCGTAAATTTTGATTAAGAAAAAGAAGCTCACCGAAGCCTGCTAGGGAGGTGAGCCAAATACGACCAAAGAACTCTTGGTGCGAATAGCATGAATCAAACACTGGCCGGCTTTCCGAGATTTCTCATGGGCGACCAACCAGCCACGATTCGCTTCGCATATCCATGATATTTTCAGGGGAACAAAACAAAATTATTTCCGTTTTCTAAATAAAAAACAGTTTGAGTAGGTGTGAACGGTTCTATAGGTACGGGGTATAATAAAATGGATGATAACAGGTGTATGATGATACAAATGATTCGTTGTCCTCTAACGAGGTTACAAGATAAGTAATGCAGGAAAAAGGCTGGCTTCAGTTTAGAGCGAAGGGTCAGCTCTGGTACTTCAACCGCTGTAAAAGCCCATCCTGGACTTCTCTACTTCTTGAGCCGCGTATATCATCTGCATCTGCATACTTCCTAGCATGCAGAAGTCACTTGACACGAATCCCGAACAGAGCCTCCCATCGGTCTCCTTGGACATCAACTTGTGTTCATCCAACACGAGCTGCACTCCGTGGCCGAACTGCAACCGAACTACCGGTATCGCTCTCTCAGTCGACAAAAATGCCGGCTCGAAGCAGTCCGGTGAGCTCTGGACGCGGTCGTACCCTTTGATGCGCTCAGCCACTGCATCATTCAGCTTCTGGTACAACTGGCTTGGAAGCACAGACACTGTTGCACCCAAGTCAAGGTAGCACGCAGTAGCTACTGCCGTTGTCCTTGGCGAGGAGAACCTCATTCCGGTCAAGTCCAGCGGGCAGCCGTCGACGGTGATGCCCGTCAGAGCAAGGTAGTAGTCCATACCGTTTGTGAACATCGGGGTGAAGGCAAGGCCGTCCTCTTGGTAGGCACCCACTTGTATGTAGCCCACCGAGGTGGGTGAAGGCAGGTAATATGAAAACGCCCTGTACTGCCGTGTTCTTTCCACAACCTGTGAAAAGAATGACATTTTGGCATTTCCAAAGCTGAAGATACCCGAGTATCGTCCTTACCTGCCTGTGTAGCCTTGGCTGCAGCCGAACACGAACCCCGGGAAGGCCTCTTCGCCGAAAGTGAGCGTGTCCGTTCCCACGAACCCGATGGAGCCCGATGTATCCATGTAGACGACAGAGTAGATACAAGTATTGCCTTTCTTCCCGTCGCAGTGCGCGGGGACGCTGGCGTTCCCGGTTGCTGATAGACAGTACGGCGACGAGCACGGCAGCGCGCGGTACGTCGTCGACGCGCCGGGATTGAATAGCGGACCGTCCTGCTCGAAGCAGCCTGTTAGAGATATAACTTGTATTAGGTTAGTTAGGCTAACCGATCGCTTGCCGATCTTGTTGTATTCTTACTTGATGTACAAGTTGCGGTATTGCCGCTATATAATGCAAACGCCCAGGCATCTCATGCCGTGAGGTGATTTCGCCAATTCTACATGGTATAAAGCGATCTCTCGATCCCCCACCCTCCAACTTCCGCTGCCCTAGCGCGACTCCCACGCGCCGCCGCCTCACCTCAAAACCCTAGCGCCGCCATGAGCTCCACCAGCGCTAACTCCTCCTCCTCCCTCTCCTCCTCCACGACGTCCGGTACCCTGTCGCTCTCAGCACCAGCCATGGCGCTCTCTCCCTTCTGTACGGTTGCTGCCCAGGCACACGTCCCCATCAAGCTCGAGTTGCTCCATCCGAACTACACCAAGTGGTCAGCCTTCTTCCTATCGATGTGCGGCAAGTTCGGCCTGCTGCCGCATATTGACGGCACCGCTGAGGCTCGCCCCACCGGCCCTGCATGGCTTCAGGCGGACTCCGTGGTCAAGAGCTGGCTGCTCACCACGGTCGCGGACGACGTCCTCGACCTCGCCACCGAGCCCAACCAGGACGCGCGCGCTCTCTTCGTCAAGATCGAGTCCTTGTTCAATGAAAACAAGGAGTCCCGTGCTGTTCTTCTCAGCCAACAGTTCGCCTCCATGGTGCAAGGAGATCGCACCATCAATGAGTACTGCCAACAGATGAAGATCGCTTCCATGTTTCAATTCTACACAGCCGCTCCGGCTTCCGGCGCAGGCCGCGCACTGCACCCACGAGTAGGTGGCGGCGCTATCGATCATCACATTCTGCGTCGTCGCCGGCGTGCCCAGGGTGACCTAAGCAACAAAGCCATACAACGTTCCGTCGCTGGTGACCGGTACAGAGACGTTTGTCGGCGGCGCGGGTCGGCGACGGAAGAAAAGCCGGGCGTCGAGCAGGCGCTCGCGGTCTAGCGTCCTGGAGCGGTGCCACGAGAGGGAGGGTCCTCCTGGTGCCGGACGGGCGAGCATGGATGCTGGGGGTGCAGCAACGACAGACGAATCGTGCCGTTGCTCTTCTGCTGCCTGTTATCTGTGGAGGACTGCACCCAAAAGTACAAAACATTGGTAAGAAACAAGTCTCAACAAGGAACACAAAAGTCGCTAAAGCATCACCCGGCCAGAAACAAAAACAGGCTTCAAACATTGCCACTGATTCGCAAGTTACTACGTTGCGGGAAACAGGATACAGCAAGTTATTACACACCTTTCCAAATGGCGGAGCAATTCATGTCTGTATCAAACATTCTGGATGCTTCAATCGCCGTATAGAAAAGCTACGGCGATGACAAACACCCTCATACTTTTCGGTGCCACAGGAGTTCTTGGATGTAGCTCAGGTATCGATTGTTGTTTCCCTTCTACAAAGCGACCTAAACAGTTTGTGAAGTTTTCGCAAAATGTTATACTTTATCACATCAATATTTACCGTTAGAAGTAGATGCGGATGAACATATGCGTGAATGGATTCATCATAATTTTCGAGGTTCCGTTCAACACTTAACTTGCATGATCTTTTTTTTTTTTTTTTTTGGTTGCCGGAAACATAGGTTGCATGATCGGGCCATTATGCATGAACAGACATTGTGTATCTAGGAAATCACGATAAACATAATATTGCCAAATGATGCACCGTGTATCATATTTACTTGTGTTCCAATGATATAAATATTTTCTATTATTAAACCTGATTAAATATTGCCAATACAAGATACATTAATTTAAAAAAAAAGAAATAATTCAATAATAGATGAAGGTGGAAAAGGAATAGATAAAAAAAATTGTTACATTTGGGTAAATTGATTGAACCTCGTAAAATGCATAGTAAATTGACTATCTATTGGTAAAAATATAACACCAATTTTTTTACAACTCACATGACAATATCTAATGAATTTTCATGTCATGGCGTGCATTCTGTGTACTCATTCATTTGTTTATTTAACGATTAATTCATTTCTATGTCAATAAATCCTGGAAATGTTCATGCATTCTTTCTATCAAGTATATATGGAACCATATTTACTTATATATTTTTTTGGATTACAATTTGTTTAAATAATCTGAGTTATTAATTTATGCATGTGTATAGCACTCTTATAATCATAGAATCATTTACTTATCCGGAAATTCAAATATACAGTTTCCTCTGTTTCACGTGTGCCATCTTTACTTCACTAAAATTCTCAAGGTCCTAGGATGCCTCTTTATAATTATTATTTGAGATTTAGCCCTCTAAATATGCTTAATCTTGTCCTTTTCATTTTTTTTTGTGAAACACACTACAAACATAGACAGTCACAAAACGCACGAGCACTCACCCCTATAAACAGACGCTCGCAACTCCTGCCTCTATGAGCGCCTCCGAACAACTTGGCCGGCTGATCTTAAAATTCACGAAGTCATCACGGTCGCGGCTGTCAACAGGGACGTCTCCTTCCACTGAAAGAATAATTAAATAGACATAAAGGTGCAACACCCTTGCAAAGTCTAGGACTTGAACTCAGGTGGATTGGTTCCACCACAAAGGACCTAACTAGTTGAGCTATGCTCGCTTCTGTCATTTTTGTTAATTGATATTTAAATACAAAATCTACAAAAACTTGCTCTTATAACCTTGCTTTGTGTCCTGAATTAGTGTGTAAATTTTTATACTCAAATCTCGAATTTAAATAACAGTTTTTTAATGGAACTCTAAGCAAACCAATTTGTAAGAAACAAGATCACCACCAAACATCATCTCTTAATGTTGTTATTTTTTCACTTGAATAATCCCATGTCCAAAATTTTTAAGCAAATTCTTTTCGTAAATTTAAGTTCATGGTTTCACTAGTTATCTCTTGTTTGGTGCATTCCGGACTGTTTGATTAATAATGTGAGATTCATAGATGAAACTGCACTTTTCTTGTTGCCTTTTCAAAATTTTATTCCATAAGTTTGCATCCCAATTGGAGCATGCATCGCATCATAGCATTCATTCTTATACGGGGAGGTAGAAAAGTGAGCCGTTGTGTTGGGAAATGCTGGATCTATATCCAATTACGAGGAAAGGAAATGAGATCATGGGCCTACTAAGGATTGCTATTGAGCCAGCTCAGCTCGGCTCAACTCAGCTCTAGCTTATTAGAATCTATTGAGCTACCTCAGCTCAGCTTACTTACTATGCTGACAACTAGCTCATTATGATTCAATTGGCTACTTGTGGAAAAAAAATCCTCTTGTAACATCCTTTAAAAGAGGAAAATCAGGTCAACACATGCGTAAAAAGTAAACCTCATTTTGAACCTAAGATCTAGGATGATTGAAATAACCAAAATATTATTCTTGCATTCGTGATATGTATTAGATTCGTCCAATATAGTATTTGTCATTGACTTTAAATAGACATATATATCCAAATTAATTGTTGCTCTTTAGTGCTGTGAGCTGACTTGTATGCAAGCTAGAGCTAGCTCAGAGATGCAAACTTAGAAGAGGATACAAGGTATGCCGGTATGCGTATCCTGTTCTGTGGAGACAAAGTGCGTGGAGCCCTGGTACCGATCTACTCCAATATATAACTAATAATATACATGGGGCGTGGAGCCCTGGTACCGGCATGCCAGATCAACATACATAACCTTTTCGCCAGAAGAAACTCGCCAACTGCGATGTCCGCATCCGCTGATCAGGACGAAACGCGCGACGACGTTGTCAAAGCGATATATATCCTGTTCGGCGTTTTGCTTCTCAGCTGTGTCCTTGCAATCCTTGCAGCCACAACGTGGTGGTTCCAGCCTGTAAACTTGGATCCCAGCTTCTCCGTAAAGCTGGCCGACGTTGGTGGCCTCGATCCGCTGCACAGACCAGTGATCCATCCATCCTTTGATCTTACCGTCCGCGTAGATAACACGGATGGAAAGCTATGTAGGACGAACATCGCCGCCACAGTGTTCTATGGAAACATGGTCCTTGGCTGGGGCAGCGTACGAGACTTCTGCGTCGGCAAGTGGACATCAACTGAGATGAAGGCCACCATGTTGCATGCCGACGTGATGCTCACCAATGGGCCGCGCAGGAGCTTGGCGTCACAACCGCGCGCGGGGGAGCAGGAGGTGTCTGTGGAGGTGAGGATGTCCGGATACGAGACCAGCATACAGTCTTGTCGTGTTAAGCCCGGACAAGGCTATGCTCTTTGCGATTGCAAAGTTTTGGAGAGTTCTCAGTTTTCAGAATTAATATATGGGCGGTCGCAAAAAAATATATATATGGGCAATAATATCATGTGATCGAGCTTAGTTTTTTGTATTATTATAACAGCTCCAATTTCTAATTCCAAGGAACTCTCAAATATTTCAAATTCCATGCCGATACACTGTTGCATTTTTCTGAATTCGTCAGCATGTCTGCATCTATACTCCTTATTATGTATCGATGTCTTTCTTCCGCGCCTCAGCCTATCGTGTACTCATCCGATTTTCGCGCGACGTTGCATGCGTGAGTGAGGGCGTCTACGGCACTTTGTTTCCGGCCTTTTCGTCAGCAACAACGATCCCGGCATACAGCTACCGCCCCTTCCAATTTAGGTTTCTGAGTATTGGTGGTCAATGTTGGCCGGGATCCGGATATTATGAACAGCTCTGCATGCTGTTGGGTAAGCATGTCGTCACGCCGGAGAAACTGCCGCACGAGGACAAGGCATCGTGGCCACGGTGGTTGGCCAAAACTCCGGTCATATGTGTCGCCTCTCGTATGGCTTTTCCCCCTGCTCCCACCGCCAGTGGCAGAGCCAGCGATGAACCGTGTGTGTGGGGGGGGGCATGAACAGTACCAGCGCAAGTGTATTCCGGATGCCAAATATGTTAAAATCGGGATTAGATGTAAAATAATCTGCTAGTCGCGCCACAATTCGAAGTTGAAAACGCCGAATTCAGCGAGCATAGCCGTGCCGCAGCTGCAGCGTAGTACTAACTATCGAACTAGATATCGAAATCGAAGTTTGAATACGATTGAAAAAAAAGGAACCTGCGTGCAACCCTGCTCCGATTGCGTTGGCGTGGGGGCCGACGACGTTGGGCAATTCATGGCGTGGCAGCCGGCGAAGGCGAGTTCAGTTCTAGGGAGCCTGTCGGGCCTCGAGGCGTCGCCGCGTCGAACGAGTTTGTGCGGCAGTGTTACTATGCACACGCATGCATGAACGAACCACTGAGATTCATGTACCTGTCCGTCTCCTTACTTTGGCCCTCATTACATTGCAGTTTGCACACGTTCTGTAGTTGTATGTCAGCGAGCAAGTGCCTGCGTCTGCCTGTTGAGCATCTGAGTACGACTCGATCTTCAAATATTTTCCGATGGCACCCGGGGGGGGGGGGGGGGGGGGGGGGGGGGCGTAGGCCCGGCTGGCCCTCATGTAGCTCCGCCGATGCCCACCGCAGTCGCCACCAACGAGGTTCCGGACTTTGCCACATTTTGGGCCACGTTCAAGGAATACCAGGTAGAGATGAGCAAGTAGATTGTTAACGTGGTCAAGGAGACCAGCAAGAACTTCGAGGAGGTCAAGGATCCACAAGCTCCCCACCAAGAAGTTGGTCAAGCCAAAGGATGTTGTTTCTGCAGCAGAGCTTAGGGCAAAGGCCGCGAGGAGGCCGTGCAGGCGGGTAGGGCGGCCATTGAGGCCATCTGCCCCGTTAAGGGCGTCCCTGTCCACCCTGTCACTTTCACACACACAAAAAAAAAAAAAAAAAAAAAAAAAAGTCCACCCCTTCAACTTCAAGCTCTTCGATGACCCCGCCGCAACATGTACTGCAACGTCACACACCTTGCTGAACTGAAGGCATATCATACATTGAGAGTGGGGGTGGTCACCCCAACGCTTCCAAGTTATGACAGCTTGATGCTGCCCCACAACTACAAAGTGTCCTTCCCGACTTACGACGGTAAATGCTCAATAGATGAGAAGCATTTTGTTAGCCAGGCTATTTCGGAAAAGGAGAACTTGCAGTACACCTCCTACCACATGACGTACAGAAGATGCCCAGGAAATGGTTCGTACCCCTAAACAAGGAGGGACACATCTCCATGTGGTGAGACTTTGCTCGTTGGTGAACGAGCTGTGACACCCCGTGTCACTGCAGCCCAATATGTGCAAGCCAAGCCAACTGAACAGAACACAAATTTAACCCAAATTCAAAATCAATTTTCAAATAAATGTCAAACCAAGGCTTGTGTAGAAACTCAAAATTGTCAATAACAACTTGAGGGAGCCAAAAATACCAGTGGATGAAGGTCAGAGAGAAAGAATTTTGGAGAGTTTTTCATGATTTTTGAAATTCATTTGGATGACCAAATAAATCCCTAAACATAAAAGGTACCCAACTTTCAACAGCTGTAATTGCAAATCTTCTTGCAATCCAGATGTGCATGTTGGTCAGGATGCGGTCCTTTCCTTAAGCTTTCACCAGAGACAAGTTTCATAATTTTTGGAGTTAGCGTGCACAAATGTGGGGAACCAGAATTTGAATAATTCAAAAAAATGGAAAGATTCCCTGCAGGCCCCGCTCATCAGCCTCAAGCTTGTCTCTGCGCGCATCGAAGCTTTTGCTCCACGTCGCCGCCGACGAACGGCTCCGCCTCGCCGCCCCGGCCCCACCGCCTTGACGCGCCGCGGCGTCAAAAGCGCGAGCCGCTCCCTTCTCGGTTGCCCTCCCTCTCTTTTTCCCCTTTCCCATCGGCCAAACTCTAGCCAAACCGAGCCGTCACCATCACCTCCTCCTTGCCGCCGAGCTTCACCACGCCATTTGTCACCGTCGAGTAGCCTCGGGCCGACCTAGTTCGGCTTGTGCTGCGCCAGGACGTCCGCAAGATTCCATGGCGCCAGTTCTCCCTCTCCCTCCGTGAGCGTCCGGAATCGGACGTTTCTTCCCCAACTCCAGCCACCGTCCACCTTGCATGCCAACGCTCGATTCGTTCACTCCGGTGAGTGTCCGCCACCTCGTCGCGCCAGCAGATGCACCTCACGCCCACGAACCCCCCTCAAGCCCTCTTTTCCTGTTTCCTCTATCCCCGCTGCGACCATTGTTGCCAATCGCCGCCACCGGTGAACTCGTCCCATCGCCCATACACGTCGACGCGTTGCTTGCCGAGACCCCCGCGAACCCGCTGAATCTCGTGTGTCTGCAAGTTCGTCCCCGCGCCACCTCAGTTCGCCGGAACATCACCGCGAGACTGCCTCCATGCCGCCACCTCGACGTCGAGCCCTCTTCAGCTTTCCCCTCGTCCCCAGCTCGCCGCCGAGCACGGCCGTGTCGAGGTGAACTTCCCGCGCCCCTCTTTTCCCTCCCTCATCACCCTCCATCACTGGAACGGCCGTCGCCGCCGCACCATGCGCATCGTGCATGCACGTGCAGTTGACGGTCATTAAAACACAACATGATCATCAACTTACCAACGAATAAAAGGTATACACCAATGTTTTCTGCATTAAACTAATAAAGTTTCACAAGTTTTGGATGTAAGATTATTTTGAAAGGTACACAGGAATATTGGTCCAAATGTGCTTATACTCATGAAGAAATAGCAAATACCAAAAAGCAAAAGTTATACAAGACTGCTTCGGCATCTCGACAACGCCCAAGGCATGAAACAAGGAATGACATGGAAACCAATAAATAATTATTTAAACTATAGATTTGAGCCCTCCATGTCCAAGTCTTCGCCGAGTTAGTCAAAATAGACTTTTGAATCACCCAGTTTGGAGTATTCGGGAGCCAAAGTTGCGCCAGTCTAAAGATCGAGGGAAAAGCTTCAAATAGTTGGCCGGCCAGCCCAAACCCAAGGCCCTCCGGCCTACTTTTATCTCTGTTGGTTCCTATCTTCCTCCAGTGAGCTACATACAACATGAAACACTATGCCCAAGTTCCCGTCAAGGTGGAAGAGCAACCGACATCACAAAGTGGGCTTTTTGGCCTAAACTTGACGATTACTCAACTATAACCGCCCCCAGATATTAGCCGACCTCAGAACCAACACCAGGGAGCAATCTAGAGCATCCACGCGAAAGGAGGTGGCCATCCAAGAGAATGGCGGGCCGACCAGACTCCCTCGTAGGCCGGACGATGTGACTTTTCTTGCAAACTACTCAACCGACTTCCTACTTGACGTGCCCGTCACTCTACCTCAATTGGGGCTATAAATTGGAAGTCCTCCCGCCTGTTCAAAATATACCTCACAGAAGAAACATTCCATTTGTGTAGTTTATAATAGGATTAATATTTTAGTTATAGGAGTTAGAATAGAAGCGAGAGCTTCACTCGGAATTCCGGAGTTCTCTTCGAAAGTGGGTAAAATTCTCTTGTCTCTTTTCTTTTGTTAGATTTTATTTAATATATTTATTTCTTATTTAATTTAGTTTTCTTTTAGTTTATATTTATTTATTTAAGTAATTATTATTGAGAAATTCTTGTGTTGGAGCCACGTCTGTATACAATAGATTTAAATGGGTTGTTTGCTGGTCTATGCTTACACAATTCATTTAGGTTTATTATGCATGGTTAGCTTGCCCTGATAGCTAAGTGTAAGTTTTTTACAATAGTTGATTGTATGGCTCAAGGAATTATTCTAGACGTGAGTTTACACCCAACCCCACGGAGGATGGTAACTGCTAGTGTATATGATAGCTACACCGATCTCTGTAATTCACCACATTCGGGTTGGACAGGCAGAGTTTTCAATAGCATAGAGTTCCCTAATCTCCTTCTCAAGGTTATTGCTTTGGCATTTCCGCGCCCTGATATGCAGGAATGTATCTGTAATTAAAGCATACGTAAATAGTTGTATACTGTTAGAAAACTAAATGCTAACCTCTAAGCGAATTGATACCTTCTTCTCTTTGTTCTTCCAAACTAAATGCTAACTCTTTGTTATCTATATCAACGGATCTTTTTCCTGAGTACCACAGATATCACACATCTGTATCCCTGCTTTGACCTAGTTTGCAAGTTATAAATAATAGATGTTTCTTTGTTAATTCATGATATCCTTTTCCTGTTTTCCTGTAGAAAAATATAAATACGATAACTTTGGAATACTCTCGGGTGAAGTGCTACGATGATGTTCTGTGCGCTTGCGGAAATTGAATTTAAACCATTTTGTGTAAGAAACGCTAACACGCGCTGCGGGCGTTGGACCCTGATCTTGCCCAGTCCTGGCCCAGCAGCCCCGATCCAGCCCAGATCCAGACCTAGCAGAGCCCACTCCTTTTCTCAGCAGTTCTTTAATTCCGCAGAAATTGCCCGAAGCTTATAAAAATAATCAATAGAAAAATAAATACTCATCCGAAAAATACAAGTCCAATTTTTATGTGATACTTGTGCTCAGATCTACCCAGGAACTCTTGCATGTTGGTAAAGCATCTGATTACATATCTACAGAGCATTTTTCCACTGTCCTATCTTGCTTCATTAATTTTGTATGTTTTAAACCGTTGTCTTCATTGTTTAAATCGTGATAAATGATCCGAATAAGAATAATACACCAAACATCACTGTAAATTACTTCCAGTGGCGCTCTTCACCAGAAAAAATGCCCCTGGACATAGTTGAGTTTTCGAAATGCACTTATCCACTTAATCACCTCAAGTTAACTTAAGTAATCAACTTAAATGAAAGTCAATAAAGGAATTAGATGAAAGGTTAATTTACAAAGTTAATCACAAAAAGCAGAACCTCACCATTTAACTCAATGAAAATCAATCTCTTTAATACAGTCTAAATGATCGTCCCAAGTAACTAAATTTTAATTGCATCATATAATTGCATCTAACATGCATTGTTACCTTGTCATGACGTGTAGTCACAGAAAAGACCGAAGCTGTTGGACTTCTAGCTGCATGATGAGGCTCAAGAGGAGCCAAAATGATTGATTCCCTTCCTGACTGTGCTAGAGTTAGCGTCGTTCTTGAGCCACGCAAGCCTCAAAATGTTATGTCCTATGTGTTTTTTCACTATGGATGAGGTCTAGTTTGATTGTGCATTAGGTTTCTAGGAGTTGACTGGAACCCGTAGCTGCATTTATGTTTAACCTTCCTTATTATCCTTGTTTACCCTGTTAGGAATATGTAGGTCTTTTGTCGATCATTAGCACTGCTATGCTTAGTTGTTAGTATTCAGTAGAAATCAAGTGTTAGGTCCCACTCTCATGATAGGATCATACACCATGGATTGTCCTAGAAGAATTTTAGGTTTGTTGGAGACCGGACGGAGATGTTTAGGATGGTAGGAGAAGGCTGGGCCTTTCCGGTTGTAGCCCTGTCTATGATTAAGGACCGTTCGTTGTTGGCCCTATCTTGAGCAAGTTTGAACGTACTGACCGCATGCTAGTTTTTATGGGGCCCAGTAAAACAGACATAGCTTAGCAATCATGCGGACTACATCGGTGCTTGCTGCTACCGGGGGAATGAGGGGGAGCCACCTACGGATGACGACTTGGTGTAAGGATCACGGAGTACCGAGAGGGGGGGGGGGGTGAATCGGTAGCTCTTGTAAATTTCTCCGGCAAGGTACTTTAACAATCCTACTAGTTTGCTAGGAGATAATAAGAAGCAAGCAAAGCGCACACACTAACAAGACTAGCTAAGAGCAGCCCTACACATGCAATTCTACCAAGAGCAAAGCAAATGACCCTATCAATCAAACCTACTAGCGAGAGATAAATGCGGAAAAGTAAATGCTAGTAAGTAAAGAGATGAGATAGAGATTGCTCATGGATTTTTAGCCCGTGGTATCGGGAGGATGGCGCCTCCCCCTAGTCCACGTTGGGTCACTCCCGCCGGAGTCTCGACCCCTCCCTCCGCTCGATGGCGATCCCCTCTAGAGCATTCTTCACCCTCCGAGTGAAGACGCGGGCACGTCCCGCCGGCAACTCCAGATACTCCTCCGAGGGTAAGGATCCGCACGTGATGCGGTCCAAAGGGCGCTCTCCTCTTGTTGCTTCTTTCACACGGGAAGCACAAAGACCGTATACAAACTTGTAGAGACTTCCACACTCCTTTGGCAAGCTCTCTACCAACGCCTAACCGGTCTAGGCCTTGCCATAGACCAAGAGTAACAGCTCGTGATGACTCTCTATGCACACACTAGCCCTAGAGCTCAAGGATGCTCTTGTTACTCTCTCAATAGCACTAGGATCACTCCAGATCCTCAACAAGTGCTCTCTCTTCTTGCTCTTGGCTCCTCCTAGGCAACCTCAACTATTCCACTGGCCAAGAGACCCTCACAGGGGTAGGCAACCAGCTATTTATAGCCTCAATCCATAAAACAGCCGTTGCCACAAAAGCAGTCTTTTCTGCGTAGCCACCGTATCATACGGTGACTACTTCTCCTTCAGCCTCTCCTGCTATCTTCTTGATCTTCATAGCCACCGTATCATACGGTGACTTCTTCCTTTCCATCTTCAGCAACTTGTCCAAATTGCACTTCTTCTGGAAACCATACGGTGACCCACCGTATCATACAGTGATCATCATACGGTGACTCTACCAAAGACTCTCCTTTCTCTGGATTTTCCTGTCTGTAACCACCGTATGTAACCATCGTATCATACGGTAACTACCACCGTATCATACGGTGACCTGTTCTCTCTGAACTCGCAGAATCTGCCATTTCTCTGGAAATCATACGGTGACCACCGTATCATACGGTGGCTATCACCCCTCATCATACGGTGACTTCCAACAGAGGTCTTCAGTCTTCAGTCTGCAATCCCTGCAGTCACCGTATCATACGGTGACTACCACCGTATCATACGGTGGCTTTTCTCTGAAGTCCATCTTGATCATCTCCTCGATCCTTGACTTCATCTTCACTCTTCTTGGTTCCTCAACTGTCTCTTCTGCCACCCTAGCCTCTGAGAGCCTCACATTGCATCCAATGATCTTTACCACTAGTGTGCACTAAGAGAACCAACTCGAACCCCCTTGATAGTCTGGTTTTTCCTATGGACTCAAGCCTACCTCTACACCAAGGCAACACTTGCTTGGATCTAGCATGTCCTTAGCCTTGATCCATCTTCTCGACCGCGACTCCATCAAGTCCAATGTCCCGAGTTGACGAGGCAACCAATCATCGAGAACCTCAATAGAGAAAAGGTTGACGTAGTCTTCCATCATATGCGACCATAGGCAACAACCTACAAAAGTGTTAGTCACATACGACACGATCATCCAATCACCAAAACATTCATACCTTTGGGGTTTCCATACTCCAGTGGTCATGAAGCTTACAATCTCCCCCTTTTTGGTGATTGGTGACAACATGCATAAAAGATATGGAAAGAATGCGCAAGTATTGATCGAGATGATTTGAGTAAGAAGGAAAAGCTTAACTAGACCACTCTTGTAAAGGATACGGTTGAATGCAAGAGCAAGAGCGTCGTAGTACTCGATCACTAAGAACTATGCATCATGATATAGGATAGATAAGGAGTATAATCATGATGAATAGCTAAGAGAGGGACATAGCTCAACAAAGGTATCACCTGCAAAATGGAGTTAGTGCACAAGGGTGATATAAATAGGTAGAGAGCAAATGAGCTATGTCCACTACTCTTGTGATGATATGATAAAGAATAATTCCTGCAAAAGCAAGTTAGTCCATATATCATCACAAGTCAGGAATACATACACAAGGTATCAACACATACATCACAGGCATAACGATACCAGATAGATATATAATACAAGAGCAGTGTATGTAAAGAAACCAATTGCATTCTCGATGAGCTAAAACAAGGCAAAGGAAGACCGAGCTCATCGAAAACCACGAACATCCAAAAGAATATACAGAATAACTCCAAATGTCCTGACTATCCAAAATGCCCGAGAGCTCCCCCTAGGTACAAACACTCTCGATCATGTCTCACTCCCAGCTCCCCCTAGACATTCTCTCCCCCTTTGGCACCAAGTACCAAAAAGATCATCGAGGAAAGATATGCTATTCTACGCATCGGGGTGTGGAGGTGGTCCAGTGGCCTCTGAAGCTGAAGAGCTGACTCCCCCTGAATCTGTGCCTGCCACTGAAGCTGTTGTGCTGTCCTGCTGAGTGGGTGCCACTGGTGCTGTCCAAGTCCACGTCCTGGGCATCCCTAGCTCTGGAGTGTGAGAACGACGAGTGTAGACAAGTCGTCCATCCAAATCAAGTGTAGGAGCATCTGGATCCTCAGCTATATGGTCCTGTGACCCAGACTCTGAAGCTGTGTGTACTAAAGGAGTGCGTGACCGAGAAGGAGCCTCACTGATAGTCCAAGAAGTACTCCCAAGAGCTGCCTTCTTCTTCTCTGGTGTCCTAAAACCAACAGCACTGGCCCTAGCTCCAACAATGTCATACCCTGCAGCCACTATGTCTCTCACATCCTCAACAAAGGTCTGTCCTGTCATAGATGGAGCATTAACAATCTCCTCAGGAATACCCTCTACAGCCTCTGCAGGAGTGATCTCTGCTGCTCTAGCCTCCAAAGTGGTAACTACTGCATCTGTCATGACTGGAGGGGAGACTATACTAGTAGTGACTTGTGCTGAGGTAACTGGAGACTCAATCCCTGAGAAGTCAAGAGCAGATACTGGCATAGGGGATGAGATCCTGGTCACAGAGGTAATATGCTGAGCTGGAGCCACTGCTGGTGATGTACTCATCAACAAAGCAGACGGTGTCATGAACTGGCCTGGTGTCAGGAACCGCATAGAAGAGGGACCTGCCTGAGAGGGTCCTGCCTGTGTGAAACCTGCCATCCCTGAGGCTCCAGCAAATACTGAACCAAGAGGACTCTGAGATAGCTGTCCTGCGGGAGTCATAGGAGCTGATAGCATGGTAGTGAATATCCCTGGAGCAGCTGTGGCCTGTGGAAACTGGAGACCCTGTGGTGGCACTAGAGGAACCATAGGGGGTAACTGGGGCTTTCCCGGAACGACCTGACCAAGATATCCAAAGGCTGTGGCAAAGTATCCAAATATACCCTGGTTTGCCATCTGTGTGGCCCTCAATGTCTCTGCCATCTGCTGAGACAACGGTCTGTGCTCAGCATCTCTCCTCTCCTGATCCTGTCTCCACTGCTCCTGCTGATCTAGCCTCTGTCTAAGCATCTCAAGCTGTGCAAGTATCGAGGGATCAGTGGAGGTAGCTGCTGCAGCTGGTGGAGCGCTCACTGGTGGAGGTGGAGCTGTTGTTTCCTGGTGTAGTGGGGACTCTAGTGAGAAGTCCCTCTCGTCAGTAGCTCCACTCTGCATCTCTGTGCCTCTGCCCTGTGATGAGCTGCTCTGTGAAGCATCAGCTCTCTGTATGCATCGTGGGTCACTAGGGTGTAGCAGCACATACTCTGTGGTCACATCAGGAAGAGCCTCGTACTGAGCATCAGTCATGAAGACATTCGTCCACATCAACCAGCAGATGAGAGGTCCAAAGGGTAGCATCCTGGATCCGACCCTCTCAGCAATCACATCCTGCAGCTGGCATATGATAAGATCTGCTAAGTCAAAAGGCTGCTCAGAGAGGATGGAGGCAAGTGTCCACTGCACTAGATAAGAGATCTTGTCCTGATAACCCTCTCGGGGTATGATGATCCTGCTCAGCACTGCCCTCATAGCCCTAGCCTCGTGTGTCAGTCTGTTGGGCATCTTGCTGTAACCCTGCTCATAGGGTGGAGGAAAAGCAACTCTCATAACATCATCAGTAGGCACAACTCCCCCTGAAGGTCTGCGGGGTGGTCTGGCTCCCTCATGAGCGAGGTTGTGCAACATCCTGTCACTAGCCTCTGCTCCCAGCACTCTGAGAATATCATCTCGTGTCAGTCTCACTGGCTGGCCCTCGAACATGAACCAGATGGCACTCCTGTCCTCGGCTACCCAGAGTGTAGCATAGAAGTCCCTGATAATATCTGTCCTGTACCTCATGGGGACTCCTAACAAAGTCCTCAAGCCAGGCATGTAGGTCATCCTGGACTCCATCTCTCTCCCAGCTGCTAGAGATAGACAAGCTGGCACCACATACTTGTGGGTGGTGTATAGCTTAGGCCCCTTCTGGCTCTCAGCCCTGCGAAGTGCCTCACCAATCTGCCTTTGGAGGATAGTTATCTGGAACCTGCCATCATGTCCCTGTTCCCCAGAGGAGCCCACACGTGCTCTGCAACCTGTCTCAAAGACTGCAAGGTCTTGGTGTTGACCTTGAGGAAATCTCTCTGGTGAGTAGCAGGTGCAGCAGCCTCTCTCATCATGGCCTTCTCAGCTAAGGCCCGTCTCCTCTTCCTCGACTCCTCATCCTGAGGTGGAGGACTGTCTCGGAAGAACCCTCCACTGTCAACTCTGGCCTCTGCCTCCTCAAGCTCAACCTCCTCCTCCTCAGCACTGCTGGTACTGGAGGTTGAACTGTTGTCAGTGTCCTCAGCCTATGGGACCTCCGGAGCCCTCGACGAACCCGCTCCTCGGTTCGAAGTCTCCTGAGTAGAGAACCTCACTCGGGTAGACCTCCTGAGTGGAGTCTGACCCTCAGTAAGGCTCACACCTCCTCTGCTGCCTCCTGCAGGTGGTCCCTGTCCACAAAGAGCTCGACGGATGGCTGCATCATTCAGGGGATCACCTGTGTGTACTGTAGGAGCACGAGGCTTCTTAGCCTTGGGCTCCACCACTGCCTTGCCCTTCCCTCTGTCCTGACCTCTGCCTCTGCCCCTGTCTCTAGCCATAGCTGCTGTCACTGCTCAGCTGCCCTCTGACAAGATAGGGCGAGTGAGCTTGGCTCACCAACCCGTCCACTGACAAGCTGACTAACAAAGATAGCATCAAGGGCTTGGCCCCAAATCCGTCAACTGATCACTGCACTGTCAACTGCCACTGTCTGGGCTGACCACTGACAACTGCCACTGCACGATAGGAATATAGACAGGGTATATGAGTATAGAATAACCTACTATGATCTACAAGCAAGAATCGTAGGTACGCGCATAAAAATCTATATGAAGTCCTAGCGCTGAGATGAAGGACACAATGCCGACAAGGTAAGCAATATGAACAACGGCATTGTCGACTATGGGTGGAGATCAACTAGTGCACA
Organism: Eragrostis curvula; assembly: GCA_007726485.1. Taxonomy (NCBI): domain Eukaryota; kingdom Viridiplantae; phylum Streptophyta; class Magnoliopsida; order Poales; family Poaceae; genus Eragrostis; species Eragrostis curvula. Next base: position 25,685 of record RWGY01000946.1, read on the forward strand.
TATAAGCATAGCAAGCAACTCAATGTGTCACTAATCGAGGAATCCACACTAGTGTGATGTGCAAAGATGAAATTAAGCACAATAATCCACACTAATGCCTATATGTCATACAAAGCAATGAACTTTTCGACGAATAGGACATATAGCAGTTGAAGGTCAACTAAAACTAGCATCAAACCGAGAGCAATTAGGTACACAATGCTAGAATAGATGAATTTCAACTCAACTAGGGCATGAATCGATGAAAGAAGTGAAATTTGCAATGCCCTAAGCAATTTAGTCAAGCTATTGTGCACTTCAAGCAACGAATCAATCACATGGTCGCCGAAATCAACAAATGGTCATCAGAGTTCTCACCGGAGCTGGGGAAGATGATGACGATGAGCTCCAAAACGGGCTATGGCCCCTGTTCCTCAATGCACAAGCAGCTGCTCAAAGAGACGTGCATAGGGGACGTCGAGGAACACCTATGCGAGCTCGTCGGCGACGAGGTCTAGCATCACGTTGCAGCGAGGCCTAGGGTTTGCGTGGGTGGAGGTGCGACGGCGCGGCGAGGTGGAGCAGGGTAGCGCGCTGCTGTGGCGGAACTGCTGTGCAAGGTGGTGGTGGTGCTCGACGGTGGCGATGGTGCGGCGACGACGAGGAGCTGCGACGATGGCGGGAGTGGAGGCGCGCGCACACGGGAGAGGAAGACAACGGCGGCGCCGAATTTGCACAGTAACGAGAGGATTCGTGTCGAGATTAGGGTTAAATCAAGATGGACGGCCGAGATTGATCAAAGGTTTAAATCAACGGCTCAGATCGAAAGATGAGTAACGGTCAACCCTAGGTCACCGTATGATACAGTGTCTATCGCCGTATGATACGGTGATTAACTCTATACTGTCGCAGAAGCTAAGGTCACCGTATCATACGGTGACTGGCACCGTATGATACGGTGACAGTAACATTCCAGCACAGAGTGATCAACGAGCAAAAAACTCACCGTATCATACGGTGATAAGCGTCGTATTATACGGTGACTGCCAGAAACGCTGATTTCAAGGAAATTCTTTCTATGTCCAATACATCTTACACAAGAACCAAATAAACACCATGTATGGACCAGAAAGGGAACTCTCAACCACTCCTTTGAAAATAAGCCAATATAGGCTGCACATAGGCATATAGTAATTTTTGAAATCCAAATAAGATGCAAGCCAATAAGAGCCAAAAGAGATAAAACCAAAGGAGGGGTATGTATGAGCCCTTTGCCAATGACCCGTGCGAGTAGATTTAACCTCGAGGATCATTAGACAATGCTCAATGGGCATGAAGCTCAATCCTTTCCTTTAATCACACTTTGATGGGATGTGGTATCATATGGATCATGAAGCACTTTCCACATAGTGTGATGGCTCCTTTGTGATTTCCTATATGCAATGCATGAGACAAGCATATTATACAAATGCAAGTGAAAGTAAATATGCCATGTGAGATGCAAGCAAATTAAAGACATTGAATAAAGGAAATCTACTCAAGGTCAAGTTTGAACCTCTCTCAAGCTTACTCACCATGAACCAAACCTTGCCTTGAGTCATACGAGCAACCAACTCAAACATCCCCCATGTTCATGTCTATCTTGAGAAAGTTAGACCTTGAACTAATTTTTATGTTCTTTTCTTTTTAGTTATTTACACATGCATGGATGCAAACATACTAGTTCACAAGGGAGCTCCTAGCTACCATGCAAGACAAATGCAAGAAAAGAAAGCTACTTCTACTATGATACAAGGTTACCTCCTTGAAGAGTAGATGTGTCGTTGACGCACTCGATGCTTGTGGTGGACCTTGATGGATCTTCAACTTGGCACTCGGTCCACCACCACCAACCATCTAGGTCCCGGTCTTGGGGACCCACTCGTGCTTCATTGCCCGCTCACGGTCAACGACGCACTTGGGAACCCAAATCTTCCGAATCTTCCTCTTCTTGTCCGGTGTTCCAAGTGCCTTGGCCTTCACCTTTCCCTTCTTGCCCCTAAAGAGCTTGAAGTGGGTGTTCTCATGGAACAAGTTAGTGTTGGGCATAGACTTGGAATTTCTCACCGTGGGGCAATTCTTGTAAGTGTGTCCATCTTGACAACACTTCTCACAATAATAATCATCCGCCATAAGAGGGATCACCCAAGATGGAATAGTGTCTTCATTTCCGATGATATTGACGGTGGCGGGGTAAGATCCAAGTCCCTTGTGCTCGGCATTGTTGATTATATTTCTTCCAAGAATCTCCTTGTGCAATGCCCTACCCCGAGCAAGCCTCTCGAAACCATCCATCACCATTGCCCTTTCTTCCTTGAGCTTGTGATAATCCTTCAAGATCGACTCATCTAGAGTAGCAAGCTCACGAGAGGGGGTTAGCTCATCACAAGTGATATAAGAGGAATTTGAGGGAGATGAGCTAGGAGAGGGGGTGTTACTCTTCTCGAGCTCGAGAGCTTGATATGCAACCTCAAGGGCCTCATGCTTCTCATTGAGCTTCATATAGTCATCTTCAATAAGCTTGTGGGAGATGGTGAGGTCCTTGAGTTCTTCCTCCAATTGCTCAACTCGGAATACAGCCACATCATGCTCCTTCTCTAGCCGAGCAATGAGCTTGTCTTTCTTCTTCATCAACTTGCCGGCAAGGTCAAGAGCACTCATCAACTCCATGTAGGTTGGCCGATCTTCTTCACCAAATTCTTCCTCATCTTCACTCTCACTATCTTCTTCCTCATCATCACTATCATTATCCCTTGCCATCATGCACATAGGAGGTGGAGGTAGGTCACTTGTGATCTTGGTGAGCACAATCCCAGCAACTTGCTTGCCCTTGCGAGAGACATCATCACTCTCATCATCTTCTTCACTAGAGTCTTCATCGGTCACCCAATCTTGAGCAACGATGCCTTTGCGTGATGGTCTCTTCTTATCCTTGCTCTTGGAGTTGTCCTTGACAAATTTCTTCTTCTTCTTGTACTTGACCTTCGGCACTTCATCTTCGTCTTCGCTTGAGTCTTGTTGCTTCTTCTTGCTCTTCTTGATAGGCTTGGTGCATTCTTTCGCGAAGTGACCCTTGTCTTCGCAATTGTAGCATACAGAGTCTCTCTTTGATCTACGGAAGAAGTTAGTTCTCTTCATGATGAGAGCAAGTTCGTCGGGGCGGATTTGCAAGAATTCATCGTCTTCTTCATCTTCATCCACCTCATCTTCACTTGATTCATAGACAAATACTTTCTTACCCTTCTTCTTACTTGAGCTCTGTTGGTATTTCTTACGTCACAGATAAATCCGCAAGCGCACGGAATACCGTTGTAGCACTTCACCCGGGAGTATTCCAAGGTATCGTATTTGTTTTCCCCAAGGAACGGAGTTATTCTATCGCAAGGCAAGTTTTACCCAAGGACAACCAAGACAACTAGCAGCTTAGGATTGAGAGGGTGATTATTATCTAGATATTTCTAAGGCTAGACGAATTCAGGTTCTACTCGTCTACTTCGAGCACCGGCTTAGGCTTTGGTCTGCCAAGCCACTCCGGCTAATGGCTCTACTATGTACCCGAACGTGGAGGGTTCCTTTGGATGGACAGGGCTGTCACTTCCTGCCACCTACCTCTACAAACCGTGGAGCACACAGCGGTCAAAGGCAACCTCCAGCCTAGACACCACGTCTATGCTATCGATCACTACTCTAGCCCCGGCCTGATACTGATTCAGAGAACTAGAGCACTCCTTGCGGAGCGACGATCCCGCTGAAAGAGTTTAACAAGAATTATGCCTAGACGAATGATAAAGCTCAATAGATAGATAATCACCACGTATAATCACTAGAAGTGTTTACACGCCAAGGTAAAAGAATAGGAACTAAACCTCCAATGAAAAGGGGAGGAGAACTCCTATCTCTTCCTTGCCCTCTCTCCTATTCTACTAAAATACAAGAGGCTCTCGGCCCGTGGATTGGAAATGAGGAGAGTCTTGTGTCTTGTGGTGTGTTGTTGTGTTGAGAGAGGGGGGGTACCCCTTTATTTATAGCCTTGGAAGGTCGGCAACTTTGAGGCGGTTCCCGAGGTCGGTGACAATTAATGCAGTGCGAACCGACCTCCAGAGGTCGGTTGTGAACTGCCATAAAAAGATGGGCCAGGGGGGCCTCCCTGTCAGGTCGGCCGACCTGGCCAGGGGGGGTCGGCCGACCTGGCCTGGGCCCCACTGGGTCTCATCTTCCTCTGGCTTCCTCCCTTGGCTGTGTACAGGCCCAATCCACTTGCATTATTTGATCTTGACACTTGATTCTGTGGTTTTGGGCTTTTGGACTAAGTTCTTTAGTCCGGGAAAATCTGTTGATTGCAAAAGTTCATCCTTGGAGCCTGTTTTCCCTTGTTTTTATACGAATTGCACCTGCACTCATAATTTCACCAAGACTAGTGGAATTTGTTAGAAATAAGCCCTATGTCTACTCTTGGTGATGGTGTTAGGTCCAAAAGGTGCATAAAGTTGACGGTAAAAATGGGTCGTAAGGACCGTCAACAAGATCCCCCACACTTAGCTCTTTGCTCATCCTCGAGTAAAGCTGTGAGTGGAAGCTGAGAGGAACTCTTCCCTTAGGTAAGTGAAATCTGCACACAAGCTATTACAAGCCACACCCTTCCACCTGTGAACATGATGGTGGCTAACATGTATTCTTGGATGATTGAAAAGTGGAACGATTCATGACTTAAGTCACCTTGCCTTCACCTACTAAGTACCTTGGGTTTTTGAAAGAGTTTTGAAAAATATAAACAACATAGCTCTTGCTCCTCTATTGATTCTCTCGGATCGCTCAAAAAGTGTATTTTCCTTACCAAAGCATTATCTTGCCTCTTTTGTCCTACTTCTAAGGCTTGTATGTGGAGCTCAAGGTAGGGATAGAAGAGGCATACTTGTATCACAAATATTGCTGAACCAAAAGAAAGGATCCATGGAGAATTCAAGTCATACAACCTTGATCAAGAAGTGCATGTGTGGATGGATGTGTGGATGTTTATATGTGACGACTCCTTTATTGGATTTTACCTCTCTTTGTTTTGTATTTCCGAGACATGGCTATCATTTTTCTTCCTTTTCTTTTCATGCTCTGTACATGAGCATTTTTCTCTTTCTTTATCTTGCTCATCTTTTGTGAGCCTTCTTTTTCTTTTGCATAGCCATGTCCCTCTTTTGTTTATTTGAGAGAGAGAGGTAAAATGGGATAAAAGTGAGGAGTGTCTTTATTTGGATGGGTGGATGTGCTAACTCCCGGTGTAGGAGTTTAGCATTTTTGGTGGATCGTGTACGTGATCTTGATCAAGAGAGCATGACAGGTTTCCCACTAGGGTCGCAAAATTTTGGAAAAAGCTCATTGCAAAAACAAGTAGCATATGTATGTATGTTTGATAGTTGTGATTAACATATGGCATTAGTAGGAATTTATGTATCAAAAGAGGAGCAGCAAGCCATGATATTTTAACTTTTTCAAATAAAACTCCCAAGGACTTCGTAGATTTAAACAAAGGATCATTTCATCGAACCATATCACACTCGCCAATTATCTAGAAAAACATGGGTCCTATGGGTAGATTGTTCGCAAGCAGGTGGTGATGGAGCGAGTAATAACAAGTGTGCATGATTATGTTGAGAGCAAAAGGGAGAGTATTGGGTTTTATAAAGATGTGCTAAAAAGAAAATTTCCCAAGTTTTAATTGGTCAAGTTTTATTTTCGTATCTCAGAATGAACTTGACAGGTATGGTGGGCAAAAAGGGAGTGTGGGAAACAAACTTGAGTAACACGGGAAAGCAGAGGCCCAGTGGGACCCACCAGGGGTCGGCCGACCTGGTGTGGCCTCCACTGGTGCCCAATTTTCGCTTATTTGTTGGTGTTGTCTTTCCCATGATGTTTCTGAGTGATTTGCGCGTGTTTGTTTCTGTTTTCGCGATGTATCCCCCCCACACTTGCCTTTTTGCCTGTTTCCTTCAAAAATAGACAAGGATATTTTGGAAACACAAATTGCTCTACCGGTATGGAAGCCCGGGGAGCACTAATTTGATTGAATTCAGCAAATAAGCAGGCGCATTACAAATTTGAGGAAATTAAAATGATGAAAGCAAATGGAATTGAACTAAAATGCGCCGAGGGAAATGATAATTGCGGAGAGGTTTTAATTGTAGAATTTTTCCTCCTTCCCCGCGTCCTTGAAAAAACGCTTGATCTTCTTGATGGGGGAGGTGGAGAGGCGCCTCCTCACTCTTTTAGGAGGAGTGGTGCTCATGGACTCGAGGGCGCCTCTCTTCTCCGCCGAAGTGAGTGGTGGGTGGAGTTGCTTTCCACCACCACGAATGCCCGTGATCTTGAATCGAGTGCCCGCCTTCTTGGCGGGGCTAGTCATGTTGCACCCTTCATATTGGTGGTGCACCACATTCCCGCTCTTTGTAGCGAGGGTGCCGACATACTTCTCCCCTGGACGGAGAGAGCTTTCGACCTCATCGCGGCTTGGCTTCTTGGGAATGGTTTTTCCTTTGCCGTAGCGTGGTGGTGCACTAGCAGGAGGGTTCTTGGAGGGGTCTTTTGCTGCTGGTGGAGGTGATGTGAGGGCGAGAGGGGCTTCTTGGACGAACATGGCTTGCTCAAGGATCGGGGTGACGGGATCAAGGATGTTTTCAAGGCCAAGTTCGCGGCAAAGCTCACTAGTGGAGGCTGGGACATCAAAGCTTGGGATGCTACTGTCCATGGTGATGGGCAAAGGTTTTTTTTGGGCGAAGTAGGAGTGGTGGAAGAGATGTGCAAGGGAAAATGAACGGAAATCGCCTCCATTTATAGAGAAAAACTATGGAAAGAATTTATTTGATTTTCTCGAATCAGAGAAGGAGCTAAATCAGTAGGATTTGGGAATGTGAACGTTGGAGCAAAACGTGGAAGAAAAATGGGACCGTTGGGGATCCAACAGAGGTCGCCTGACCTGCAAAAAAAAAAAAGGGTCGGCCGACCTGCTGTGGGCCCCTCTGGCTCCCTTCTTTTTCTGGTTGATTTCTTGCTATATTTATTTTAAGGAAAGTGCTACTACGGGTGATAAAACAAATAAGAGGATATCATGATAAAGATTTTAACTCAATTAAGTGCATGACATCAAATTCTTTATTTGTATCGGGCTCAAGATAAATTTTTAGACGCTGGCCATTTACCTTGAATATCTTACCTTCGTCGTCTTGGAGTGTGATTGCTCCGTGCGGCGAAGTGTCAATAACTGTATATGGCCCGTCCCATTTGCTTCGTAATTTTCCGTGCCCGAAGAGCTTCACCCGTGAGTTGAATAGCAAGACTTTGTCTCCAACTTTGAATTCTTTTCTTCTTATCCTTTGATCGTGCCACCGTTTAGTCCTCTCTTTGTATATAGCTGAGTTGTGATATGCTTTGTCTCTCCATTTTTCCAACTCAGCTATCTCCATTTTTCTCTTTCGTCCAGCATCCCTTAGGTCCATTTTCCATGTTCGGATGGCCCAATATGCTCGGTGCTCCAACTCGATGGGTAAATGACATGTTTTTCCATATACGAGTTGGTATGGTGACATGCCTATGGGCGTCTTGTATGCTGTTCGGTATGCCCATAGTGCATCGGGTAGCTTGCTTCTCCATGAATTCCCCATGTCTAGTACGGTCTTTTGCAGGATCCGTTTGATTTGTTTGTTTGATGTCTCGGCCTGCCCACTTGTTTGGGGATGGTACGGAGTGGCAATATTGTGTCATGCTCCAAGCTCTCTAAGGAAGCTACGGAAGGTCTTATCGATGAAATGAGACCCTCCGTCGCTTATCACTAGCCTCGGTGTTCCAAATCTTGGGAAGATAATCTCGTGGAACATCCGGCGAGCATGCTTGGAGTCAGCGGCTCTGCAAGGCATTGCTTCTACCCATTTGGATACGTAGTCAACTGCCACCAAGATGTATTCATAGCCTTGGGATTTGGGGAATGGCCCCATGAAGTCGATGCCCCATACGTCGAAGATTTCGACTTGTAGATTGAAGTTGAGGGGCATAGCATCCCTTGCTGTGATGCCTCCAGATCTTTGGCATTGTGGGCATCGTCTGACGAATTCTTTTGTGTCTTCGTACATTGTTGGCCAAAAGAATCCGCTTTGCCATATCTTAGCCTGAGTACGAAACACTCCATAGTGTCCCCCGTACGGGGCTGCATGGCATTTTGTGATGATTTGTGTGCTCTCGGGTGTTGGCACACATCGTCTGAGCAGTCCATCGGCGCAGACACGGTACAGGTAGGGATCATTCCATAAGTGACGGCGACTCTCGTAGATGAGTCGTTTCTTGTTTTCTCCGGGCGGTACGTACCCCGTCACGATGAAGTTCACGATGTTGGCGTACCATGGGTGCGCGTCCCTCACTTGGAGCAGCATGTCGTCGCGCAAGAAGTCATTGATGGGTAGTTCCTACGGGTTAGTGAATTGCATGCGCGACAAATGATCCGCTACAGGATTTTCTACTCCTTTCTTATCACGAATTTCTAAATCAAACTCTTGGAGCAGAAGAATCCATCTTATCAAACGAGGTTTAGCATCTTTCTTAGAGAGCAAAAATTTTAAAGCGGCACGATCAGTGTAAACAATAACTTTTGCTCCGGCTAAGTAAGATCTAAACTTGTCAAAGGCAAACACAACAGCAAGGAGCTCTTTTTCAGTGGTAGTGTAATTTAATTGAGCTCCTGTCAGCGTTTTGCTTGCATAAGAAATTGCATGATGCTTTTTATCTCTAGTTTGACCAAGAACAGCCCCCACAGCATAGTCACTAGCATCACACATAATTTCAAAAGGCAGCGTCCAATCAGGGGGTTGGATAATTGGAGCTGAGATGAGTGCATTTTTGAGAGTAGTAAAGGCAATCATGCAATCATCAGAAAACTCAAAGGGTGCATCTTTTGCGAGCAGATTTGTAAGGGGTCTAGCAATTTGAGAAAAATCTTTAATGAAACGACGATAGAACCCCGCATGTCCAAGAAAACTGCGAACACCCTTAATATTAACAGGAGGTGAAAGTTTTTCTATTACTTCTAACTTAGCTTTGTCCACCTCTATCCCTCTTTCAGAGATTAAATGCCCAAGGACTATGCCTTCTCTAACCATGAAGTGGCACTTTTCCCAATTGAGCACTAAATCCTTTTCTTGGCAACGTTGCAGGACTTTGTCTAAATTTTCTAAACAATGATCGAAGGTTTTTCCATAAACAGAGAAATCATCCATGAAAACTTCCATAATTTCCTCGATCATGTCAGAAAAGATAGACATCATGCATCGTTGAAAAGAAGCAGGAGCATTACATAGCCCGAAAGACATTCATCGATAAGCATAAGTTCCGTAAGGGCATGTAAAAGTGGTCTTACTTTGATCGTCGGGATGGATGGGGATTTGATGATATCCCGAATACCCATCAAGGAAACAAAAGAAAGAATGATTTGCCAGCCGTTCCAACATCTCATCGATGAAGGGCAGCGGAAAATGATCTTTCTTTGTGGCCTTGTTAAGTTTTCGGTAATCAATGCACATCCTCCATCCCGTGACGGTTCGTTGAGGGATTAACTCATCCTTGTCGTTATGGACGACCGTCATTCCTCCCTTCTTGGGCACAACCTGCACTGGACTCACCCACTCGCTGTGTGGAACAGGATAGATAATACCAGCATGCAATAGTTTTAAGACCTCTTTCTTAACAACCTCTCTCATCGCATTATTTAGCCTCCTTTGAGGTTCCCTAGAAGGTGTACTTTCAGGATCTATGGGAATGCGATGGGTGCAAAGAGCAAGGCTGATTCCTTTGAGGTCTCCTAGCGAGTAGCCAAGAACAGGGCAATGCTTTTCTAACACGGCTAAGAGTTTAGTGCTTTCTTCCTCCGAAAGCTTGTCACTTAAGATGACAGGGGTTTCGGGGTTTCCATGAAGAAAAGCGTAGCGCAAGCCTGGTGGAAGTGGTTTAAGTTCTATTGGAGGTGGTGGCGGTGCAAGGGTTTCAGGTAGCTCTAAAATTTCCTCCGAATCATCTTCTTCTAGAACAAAATCAAGAGCATCTTCGTCCAAAGATGATTCGGGGGTTTTATGATGAAAAATCGCCATAACCTCCTCTATGCATTCATCTTCCTTAGGTAGTTCCTCGGCGAAGGAATTTCGTGCTTGAGTGATAGGAATAGAGAAAGGTTCATCGCCGAGGGTGAAGTCGATGGTTCCAAAAGGTGACATCCCCAAGAAAAGTTTTTCTATGGGATATCCTACAAAGACATCGAAATCCGAGATTCCGAAGACATGGAAGTCCAAGGATACCTCCGCTTCATCGTGCTTGATGCGAACGCCTCTAACGATCCCCAAACCCTCAAAGATATGCCCCGGAGAGGTTCTAAGGAGTTTGCTAGTGGGTTCCCATGCTTCGCTGCCGAACATGGTTAAAGCAAAGGATTCGGACATGATGTTGGCTCCTACTAGAGGGTTGTAGAGAACGTCAACTTTGGATTCCCGAATTAAGCTTTGAATGGTTGAGGTGGGGAGGACAAGTTGAATTATATCGGAAGAAAGCTCATTTTCCCTCAACCATTCATCGCTCATGATCAACGTTAACTCCCGAATAGTTTTTAAGAGAAAATCTTTTTCCAAAGGTTCGGGGGTTGATGCACAGATCTGAGGTTTCTTTTGACAAGAGTAGTTCAAGGTGTTTCCAAAATTTTCGAAAATCTCTTCCTCGAACTCAAATGGGAACTCAAGAGGTTCATCTTCCTCTATCATGGTTCTTATGTTAGATGAGAACTCGGGCGTCGGCTCTACCAATGTAGACACCAATTGTTGTGTTTCTTGCGCAACGAGTTCCTCATCTATTGATTCCGGCTCAACTAGTAAATCAGCGGAAAAAGGCGTGTTTTCCACAATTCGATCCAAAAGTTCGTGAGCTTCCGCTATGGTCTTATGAGTAAAAGATCCACCAGCGGCCGTGTCAAGATAAAGTGCGGTATCGCTGCTCAATCCCGAATAAAAATGTTGCAATAAAACTGGTTCGGGGAGCAACAATTCTGGTCCAGAGTCTGTTAATGAACAGAATCTGATCCAAGATGCACTTAAAGTTTCCTCCTCTTCTTGACGAAAGTTAATTATTTCCGCTCGTAGAGAAGTAATACGAGATACGGGGAAGAATGCTAGACAAAATTTGTCTCGCAATTCTTTCCAATCACCGTTTACTCTCTTAGCGGTGTAAATGTACCATTGCCTCGCCCTCTCATTGAGAGAGAAGGGAAACAATTTCCATTTCAATGTTTCTTGTGTCTTGCCATGGATCGATCGGCATGAACACAAATGCTCAAACTCTCGCAAGTGTTCATAAGGATTTTCATGTTTAGAACCCGAAAAGGATAAACCTCTTATCATCAAAATGTAATCGGGGGAAAACTCATAGCCAGATGAAGAAATAGGTTGTGATGATGATGGTGGCTCTAAGAGCTCGCCCCGTGGAGTAGAGAATGATTGGATGGTGGGTTGTGACTCCATGAAATATTTTTTTTTGAATTTAAGGGAAATAAAAACAGAACGGTAAGTAAGATAGATTACGAGGGCAAACTTAATTTGCAATAGAGATATCAACCGTTCCCCGGCAACGGCGCCAGAAATGCTTGTTGGTATTTCTTACGTCACAGATAAATCCGCAAGCGCACGGAATACCGTTGTAGCACTTCACCCGGGAGTATTCCAAGGTATCGTATTTGTTTTCCCCAAGGAACGGAGTTATTCTATCGCAAGGCAAGTTTTACCCAAGGACAACCAAGACAACTAGCAGCTTAGGATTGAGAGGGTGATTATTATCTAGATATTTCTAAGGCTAGACGAATTCAGGTTCTACTCGTCTACTTCGAGCACCAGCTTAGGCTTTGGTCTGCCAAGCCACTCCGGCTAATGGCTCTACTATGTACCCGAACGTGGAGGGTTCCTTTGGATGGACAGGGCTGTCACTTCCTGCTACCTACCTCTACAAACCGTGGAGCACACAGCGGTCAAAGGCAACCTCCAGCCTAGACACCACGTCTATGCTATCGATCACTACTCTAGCCCCGGCCTGATACTGATTCAGAGAACTAGAGCACTCCTTGCGGAGCGACGATCCCGTTGAACGAGTTTAAGAAGAATTATGCCTAGACGAATGATAAAGCTCAATAGATAGATAATCACCACGTATAATCTTTAGAAGTGTTTACACGCCAAGGTAAAAGAATAGGAACTAAACCTCCAATGAAAAGGGGAGGAGAACTCCTATCTCTTCCTTGCCCTCTCTCCTATTCTACTAAAATACAAGAGGCTCTCGGCCTGTGGATTGGAAATGAGGAGAGTCTTGTGTCTTGTGGTGTGTTGTTGTGTTGAGAGAGGGGGGGGGTACCCCTTTATTTATAGCCTTGGAAGGTCGGCAACTTTGAGGCGGTTCCCGAGGTCGGTGACAATTAATGCAGTGGGAACCGACCTCCAGAGGTCGGTTGTGAACCGCCATAAAAAGATGGGCCAGGGGGGCCTCCCTGTCAGGTCGGCCGACCTGGCCTGGGCCCCACTGGGTCTCATCTTCCTCTGGCTTCCTCCCTTGGCTGTGTACAGGCCCAATCCACTTGCATTATTTGATCTTGACACTTGATTCTGTGGTTTTGGGCTTTTGGACTAAGTTCTTTAGTCCGGGAAAATCTGTTGATTGCAAAAGTTCATGCTTGGAGCCTGTTTTCCCTTGTTTTTATACGAATTGCACCTGCACTCATAATTTCACCAAGACTAGTGGAATTTGTTAGAAATAAGCCCTATGTCTACTCTTGGTGATGGTGTTAGGTCCAAAAGGTGCATAAAGTTGACGGTAAAAATGGGTCGTAAGGACCGTCAACAAGCTCTCAACCGGAAAAGCAAGGTTCTTGGTTGGTTTCTCGTCGGGCTTGAGGTCGAGGTAACTCTCGAAGGCGGTGACCTTCCCAATCAACTTGTGCGTTGTAAGCTCTTCGAGTGAGGTGTTGAAGAGGCATGTGATGAGTGCGCCGTACTTCTTGTTGGGGGATCGAAGGTCTTCGTGGGACGTATCTAAGCCCTCCAACGGTTGATTGAAGCGTCCTGGTTCTGGCGAAGCCCTCGAAGGTAGTTGACGCCTTCGAATCACCTCACGAAGCCCTCCTTGTTCGTCGTCGTCGCCTTCTGGTTGGAGCGAAGCCGTCCTTCCTAGTCCGCGGTGCCGGACGAAGGTGCTCTTACTCAGGTTCCCTGCAGTCTGTTACGCGAAGCTCTCCTTCCCCCGCGATGCCGGGCGAAGGGGTTGAGTGATGAGAGAGGTTTTAGTGCAGTGCGAATGATTCCTCCTTTGGCTCGTGGCCCCCAAAAACAGATGTCATTACAGGATCATCTCCCTCCATATTTATAAGGGGGGAGTGATCATATTTACATGTATGCCATTGGTTGCCTTAGCACGGCTCTTAGCCTGATGGTTTGACTCGAGTATTACTCCTGCGCTGTCTGCTTCTTCGTTCTGTCTTCGCCAGTGGCTGTCGGTCTTCGCGTGGGTCGGGGGGGCTTCGGTGTAGTCCCCAACATTAGCCCTCAATTGGTGATGTGTTATTAGTGTAACTAAAACCAGAAGCAATTTTATTTATCAATTTATGACTGCAACGTGCGCCTTTCTGACCCATACACGTGTCTTGTCGTTTTCATTCCGTACTTCTTTTCCGTTCCCGATAGTCTCTTCCCTTCTATATATCTTCATCGTGGGCGCGCTGTTCCTTCAAGCGCATGCTTTGCGCGTCTTCTTTCCTTTGGCTATTTCAATTCCTTTCGTAGTAGGAGATCCCTTTCCTTCGTTCTTTTTCAAGATGTCTGGTAGCCGAAGGTCTAGCGAAGAGCAAGCTAAGAAGAAACTGAAAACTCACAAGACCTCGTCGAAGGACTGCTCCGATAAGGCTATCAGCGAAGCTAATGTTACGGCTTTGAGTGCTGCTGTTCCTTCGGCGAATCAGCCGAAGACTTCACATTTAGCGAAGCCGTCTTTTGCTTTCAAGCCTCCGGTGATTCGTTCCGCATTAGATTTGTTCTCTATTCTGGAGGATGGGGGTAGTAATTCTTCTGGGTCTAAAGCTCAGTCTGTCCCTAAGAAAGTCGTTTCGAAGGGCTCTTCTTCTGTTGCGAAGGATATTTCTGCTTCTACAGTTGACGTTCGTGATCCCAGTGCCGCTGAGAAGGCCAAGATTCAGGACAAGGCTTTCAAGGGCGCTGATTCTGTTCTTGCTAAGTCCGGATCGAAGGCTAAGATCCAAGACAAGACCTGTGTTGATGGTCCTGATGTTCCTCCTGTTGCCCCTGTTCATAATGAAGGAGTAGCTGAAGCTTCTGCTCAAGGTTGTCTCTCATCTCTTAGTGTGGCTGAGCTTCATCAAATTGCTGATAACTTGAGACCTCTTACAGATCGCTCCTAGGTTCAACTACCTTCGGAGCCAGGTGTTGTGCTTCATGAGCCCCTTAGCCCTTCAGCAGGTGGTGATCTTTTCGTACACTCAGTCTTTGAAGCAATGCTTGGAGAGTTTCTCCCTTTTGACATGACTTTTGATTCAGTCGAAGCTACTGGGGGTTCTTTAACTCTTTGTGACGACGTGCCTTCGAACACCTTCGTCATGAGTGCTAGGGCCGCTGCGCCCTTTGTTGCTGCTGCAGAGAGGCTTCGTTTTCCCCAAGTGGAGAATGAGCTCGTACTTCAGGGTGGTGATACTCTGTACAAGTCTTTACTATCTTCGCAGATGAAGGTAAGCAGTTTTAATTTTTGTTTTTTCTCAGTTGCTTCTTTTTCTAACTTCGCTCTTGTTTTCGTCAGTCGCTTGCTATTACCCAAGCTTCCCTTCGCCAGTTTAACGAGCTGACTCTGGCGAGGGCTGATCGGGACCGGCTTCGCAAGGATCTTTCAATGCGGAAAACATAGCAGGAGCCTTGATAGAAATGGCCGACTAAACTGGAGTCGTCTCAGAGGTTAAAACCTTCAGAGGAGGAGCTGAAGTAGCAGAAATGTTGGATGCCCGCGGATTGACATCACTAGCCACCTTCTCAGAGCCATCCTTCGAAGAAGACCTATGAGTCTTCGCTTTCTTCCTAACATTTTCTTCGTTGGACCTTCGGTTGCTCGACATCTTGAAAATGAAAGAAAGGAATCTCCCGTGGTGCGAAGAGAGTATATCAAAGGAAAAATTGTTTCTGGCTATAATTCCACTAAACACATCAACAATTAAGGGCTAATGCAAGAGGTAATGCCAAAGGCTTCCTGATTCATCCGAAGGGTAAACCTCATAAGGCGAAGGCGTCGGAAGAGTCCGCGAAGGGTACAACGCATGAGCAAGGCTAAGCCTGCAACAGAGAAACATAATAGAATTGACTAAGAACTTTATTGTAATAACGGTCTCGCCTCCCCCCTATAAATATGGAGGGAGGGGATCCTGTAATGACACCTGTTTTTCGGGCCACGAGCCAAAGACTCCTCATTTACTTCGTCCACAAATCTCTGTCATCTCTAACCCCTTCGCCCAGCACCGCGGGTAAGAGAGGGCTTCGATACAACACCTAACAAAAGACCCAAGGAACAGCCTGGGCAGGTGAACTTTCGTCCCGCTCCGCGGACATAACAGGAGGGCTTCGCCGAGAGGTCATCAGACATCAAGATACCAGAAGGGCTTCGCAGGAAGGCTATCGAACATCAAGACACTTCGAGGGCTCCTCCACAGCAAGACAATCGGACACAACCTGTTGGAGGGCTTTGCTGAGTCCAACCAGGACCTTTGATACCCCAACAGTACACATTCACCATGAGACATGATTTCGTCCCCTGTTTCCAGGTGGACTAAAGTCTCCATCCTGCCAGTGCTGATCAGGCACTTGTACACTTCCTTAGGTGTACGGCCAGGAGATCACTGCAAGGTCTTTGGTTAGCCTCCTTCTTCTTTGTAGTTGCCCGCTAAGGATTCGCTACCGTGGGGTCTATGAGAGCACCCACCCCGGAGGCCCCCTCTTGCGCCATGCGGTTCAGGGATTCCAACCATCCCATCACCAAGCCCCGCCCTAGTGGATCTCAGCTTCCAACCAGCTCCCCACTCCACCGTGGCAATACAAATCAGGAGACAACTAATTAATTAACTAGGCCGCACCCAACTTGGCACGTGGTTGCACTGTTATCATGGATGGTCGCTCCACGAACTGGTCCTTAGATTTAGGTAATAAACAAAGCAAGGGACTGCCGGTAAAACCCCTGCACAGCCCCCGAGCTGCCGGTAAAATCCCTGCACAGCTCCCAAACCGAATCACCCAAATCCCTAAGCTCCATGTTGCTAAAAGATTACCAACACCCTCATGTGGTTAAGTTTAGTTAGTCATGTTAAGAATAACCCAACCCAACCAAGCAAAGAGCATGGCTAAGCAAAATACTACCCATAAATAAAGAACAATGGCTACAAGGAATAATATGGAAAACTAGTAAACCCTAACAAATAGGTACTACCCATCAATTTGACACATGCATGCAATTTTTGTAAATAAACATTTGTAAAACTAGGATCAAAATGGTCAACGGCCACTTCCCTGATAATGTTGCTGCTCAGTGATCTTGAGTCTTGATTGAAACATCCTTGTTCAATTCCGGCACATAAATATCCTAGTCGCGTACAATATTGATAAAAGCAAAGAAGCATACAATCAATAAATAGACAATGAATGGGATAAAACAAGGAGTAAAGGGTCTCATAAAGTCTATGGTTGAATAGGTTACATTGTTGTGAGAATTTAGGCACAAGAATCCCCTAAATCTGAGTTATGGATGAAAAGATGTGCAAGATCAAAGTTAGATAGACTGAAACAGGAAAAACAGAAACGTTTGGGCATTAAACATGCGCACGTTCCCATTCATTGGCTGCATATTTCAGAGCAAGATTTCACAGTACTATGGGAAATAGTGCAGAACATACATGATTATTGGGGCACGGATTCACCTGAAAGGGAGATCAAACGATTGCATCTCGGTGAGGTTGTTCTGCAACAGTTGACGGTGGCATTGTGTTCCTGGTTGGCTCCCACGAGATCTAGCGGAATCCTTTGGGGAACGAGTAGTAGGCTCTCTGGAACACAACAAGGTGTCGATTATGTATCAGAAAAAGAGGAGCATTGATTATAACACAGAAATCAATTACCATCAGGTGCGCTGGACAGATCCAGAACAAGGAGCAGTGGTCATTGCAAAGAAGATCCCCGTTGATTCAGATCAGATCTTGGCGTCATTTTTAGATATGTTGTTGAAGACTTCATGATGCATCTTTGGGTGAAATTTGGTGGCTTTTCACTGGCTGGATCGCCGGGAACGTGGATGCCAATTTGTAGTTCTGCTGCTGGATGCGAGGACAGAAAGTAGCGGCGGCAGCCTGACGGAGTAGTTGGAGTTTGAGGAGTGGGGGAGGACGTGGGGTGGCCTGGTATTTATAGGAGGGGAGTGCTGGATTGTTAGGAAAGAGAAGGAGAAAGAAAGAAAGGCAATAAATGCATTAATTGGCGTTTAATGCTTGTGTTCTTTCCATTTGAGTGAACGCGGTAGGTGCAACGAATATGGGTAGTTTTTGTCCAGCTACACCATGCCATAGGTTTGAGATAGAGAGAGCATGGGAGAAGAGAGGGATTCCCTATTTTTTATTTCAAATATTATCTTAAAATTTTGAGTACAAAACAAATAATTTTGAGAATGCATTTGAACTTTGGCAAATTTTGTTTCAAATTCTTTAAAAGGTTCACATTCCAAAATAAGGAATTTTGGGATGTGACAGTGTCTAAAAAAGATCATAAATCACGACTGACCACGCTCAACTGTTGACGGACCCTAAAAGGTCATAAATCGCGATTTATGTCGAAAATTTCGTCACTACAAGTAGTCGGTGACGCGTTAAAAACGTCACTAATCAGCATATCTGTTCTAGTGTATAGCACTACACGCGGGCGAACCAAAGCAGTGTCGAAAATTACTTGACCGTGGTCCCACGGCGTATGACATGTGGGCTCACAAGCACCACGTGGCACACACATAGGCGAACGAAATCAGCGACGAAAAGTTACGTGACCATGGGCCCGCTTGGTCCCACATGGTGCGCCACATGGCACAACACGCGGGCAAACGAAATAAGCGACGAAAAATCGTCGGACCCACGGACCCTGACACGTGGGCACCCTATCGTTTAGTAGTGCGCTACTACATCGCATTATACGCGGTCAACGAAATTTATGACAAAAATAGTTTGACCATGGGTCCTACGAAGCCTAACACGGAGCCCACTTGCTGACTGGGATGTTAGTAGGTCAGACACATCTATGGGGTTGGGTTTATGTCGAAAATTGTGGGCCTCCTGTTGTTCTGTAGTGCGATACATGGCATTATACGCGGTCAAACAAAATTTGTGACAAAAATGGTTTGACTGTGGGTCCTACAAAGCCTGACACAAAGCCCCCCACTTGCTGACTGGGATGCCACGTAGGCCAGAAACGCCCGTGGGGTTAGGTTTATGATGAAAATTATGGGTCCCCGTTAGTCGTCGTACTCGAAACGGGATTTTAGTGACGAATCGGCCATTCAGAACCAACCCAGAACAGTAAACCGGTGACACTTACTGTTCACCAATTTATACGGATTTTCGTCACAAATGAGGCTTGTTAGTGACGGATCGCGAAAAACGTCATAAAGTTGGCTAAAAACGGAAAAAACACCCAAAATAGTGATACAGTAAAATCATCACCAATCAGCAGATCTGTACTAGTGGGGGGTCTCAGTTTTCAGAGATATGGAGACTCTCAACAAAGCTTTACTGCAAAGACAGGCATGGCGACTAATTCAGTTTCCTGACAGCTTGTTGGCAAGGATTCTAAAAACAAAATATTATCCTAATGATCATATTGTAGATATTGTCTTCACTGGTAATGCGTCCCCAACATGGAGGTCAATTGAGTTCGGTCTGGATCTTGTCAAGAAGGGAGTTATATGGCATGTTGGTGATGGCAAAAATATGAAGCTTTGGAGGGATAACTGGATTCCTAGGGAACCAGACCTGAAGTTAATTGGGAAGTATCACGGGAACAGACTTAAGTGGGTCTCGGACCTCATTTCTCCAAGTACTGGCACTTGGGAAATGGAACTTGTTCGACATGTCTACTATCCTGTTGATGCTGATATTATTCAGAAATTGAAGGTCCCTCGGTGTGGCGCGGAGGATTTTGTTGCCTGGCAATATATATGAGAAGTCCGGAATTTACCGTGTGCGCAGTGCTTATAGGTTGGGCTACAATTTGAAGTTTGATGATCTGGGAGAAGCGAGTAGTACCAGGCCTGACGGTTCACGCACCTACTGGCAGAATATTTGGCCTGCTAAAGTTCCATCAAAGGTTCGCCATTTTGTTTGGAAAGCAGCAAGTGGAGCTTTGGCCACCATGGTAAACAAGAAGGCACGGCACCTGGAGGTTACAGGGAGGTGCAAGGTTTGTGGCATTGAACACGAGACGGAATACCAAACGCTTGTGACCTGCCCTCATGCAAAATTCCTGAGAATGGCGATGTCTGAAATTTGGCCGTTGCTGGATGAACAACAGTTCCAGTATCACGGGCCGGACTGGTTACTCTGGCTGCTCGACAAATGCTCGAAAAATACAGCGAGAACTAGTTATGCTCCTGTTTTGGCATATTTGGCATGTCAGAAACCAAATAGTTCATGAGAATGTTTCACCATCTGTGGAAGGGTCGTGGAGATTTCTTGATTCATACCACGCATCCATCTGTTTGGCAAGTCATCATGTCCCAGCGTATGATGTGAAAGGAAAACAACTTAAGGTGGATAGATTTGCGTCTGATCAAGTTAAACTGAAGGAAGCTCCTGCCGGGTGGCTCCCTCCTGCGCCATTTATCAAGATTAACATTGATGCGGCTTTTCATGAAGTATCGGGTGCGGCTGCAGCGAGGATTGTGGCACGGGACCCTGCAGGCCAGGTCATCCTCTCATCTGGGAGAGTTCTTTTCAACTGTGTGCATGCAGAAGAAGCAGAGCTGCTGGCTTGCTTCGAAGGTCTCCAGTTGGCGGTGCAATGGATTGCGCCTCCAATCATCATGGAATCGGACTGTCTGGTGATGGTTAATGCGGTGAATTCCCGACAGCAGGATCGGTCCCAACTCTTGCTGCTTATGGCGGAAGTCAAGTCACTCATTGTTGAGCTCAAGGAAGTCGAGATTAAACATTGTCGTAGAGGTCAGAATAGGGTTGCACATACTCTTGCATCACATGCTTGTGCTGTGGGTATGTGTGCTGTGTGGTTGAGGCATGTTTCGAATCACATTGGTGCCGATTGTAACCCTGTCTTGTTCTAATATATCTCGATTTTCCCTCGCAAAAAAACAAAATGCGACTAGCTTGTGGGCTAGGTACTGCAGACCCGTGACGAAAAATTGATAATCGCCACGGATGATATATGATCCATGATGTTTTCTTAAATTGTAATCAAGAAACCGTGATGGATTGCATGATTTCTTGTAGTGACAATAGATAGATTCATATATCAGCCGACAAAAGAGTGTTTTGGAAGTCCCACACATATATAAAAAATATTTTAGATTTAAGCTACAATCATCAATACAATGGTTGTACAAAAGAAAACCTTCACAAGCCTTTCGCAGATTTAACTAATTTAATGAAATTCCTCAATCTGTATTTAACACACAAAAACATAGATCATATATCAAGCCTACAAAATCAATTGCTACAATTTAAATTTGAACCATGGAAAAAAATTCGCCAGCCCCTGCAAATTCATGGCGAGCTTCCGGAATTCCGACCACGATGTAGAATAAATCCAACCCCATTCTTGAGAACTCGTGCCAAACGATGATAAAGGGGGCATACATGTCACGGATGATGACGTATGGGTGCACAAAGCCTCGACGGATGACTGTAATGTCATTGACTAAAATGATTGTATATATCCACATAGTGCAAACACACCTGGATCCAGGAGAGACCATAATTTGCATCATAACGAAGGTCAACATTGTATACGCCGCCGAGAGCACAAAGCCTCTGAAACACCAAAGCAAGTATACCGCACCGCCGCCCTTGATGCCATACGTTGAATGGGAGGCCATGACCGCGGTGGACGATGACAAAAACCAGGACACAAGCAGGTATTTGAATTTGCTCCTTAAGGATCTTCGACCACCCATGTGTTTCCACCAAAAGCACAGCACGACAGTGGTGACGATCGGGAATTTCATAAAGAAGACATACTCTTGCAGAACCATTGTGGTTTCTATGAAGTCAATCAAAAGGTTGTATATCACCATTATAGTAAGGTTGGCCATGACTGCAGTGCTCAGATTCCTTATGATATCCGGGGTAACTACGGCAGGCGGCGCCAAGAAGAACAACATCATATTGAGGCAAGGGAAAAATACTGCCACGCACCGGGACGCCCGTAATAAGATAAAGATACCTGTCAGGGATACCAAGGTGAACAGGGATAAGATGGTGAACAGTACATTTACTTTTGCCATGTTGATCCATACACGGCATTGGGTGGCGTTGATAGTATCGAAGCTTTGCTCCTGGCCACAGCAGTTTACATTTCTGCCATAAAACTTAAGGAGGCAAATGCGGGAAACATGCGGCAGGATTAAGACAAATATCAACCATGGGATCATCATGTTGGTGGTGTCCAGAAACAGCATGCCGCCGCTAGCAGTGAGCATTCTTAGGATGTTTGACAGGCAGTGCATCCTACGGCATAGCCGCATGGGAAGTAGACCGTGCGCACCCGGATGGATAGTGGACATGCCGAGCAAGTTCTGATGGAACGACATGAAGAGGCTCATCATAAAGGTTATGCTGCTCCACGATACAGCATCGGGTTTGTAGCAGTACATCTTCCAGACGAAACAAATGTGACACCCCGTGTCACTGAGAACAACACTGAACACAGCAGAACTGATGACGTGCACAAAAGTTCCATTTCAAAAATTCGAAATTCAAAATTCAAACAAGGTTCAAACCATAGCTTCTGAAGAAACTCAAATTTTTGCATAACAAGTTGATCAACCAAAAATACCAGTAGGTAGTACATCTGAAATAAGAATTTTGAAGAATTTATGGTGATTTTAGAAATTCATTTTATAGATCAAATAAATGACCAAAGCTTAAAAAGCAGCCAAATTCAATTTGATGCCATTTAAAATCCCTTTGGATTCCAGATGTGCATGTTGGCCAGATGGTAGAAATTTCCAAGAGCTTTCTAAAGAGACCCAATTTGTGATTTTTGGAGCTGTTTTACTATGTAATTAGTGTGCCAAATATTGGGGAAAATCACCTTTTGAAAAATCCTGAAAAATGAAAAGATGCTGGGGAGCCCACCTGTCATCCTCACTCCTCTCGCTGCACGCCGTCGGAACCCGCCCGCCACGTCGCCGTCGATCGTCCCGGCCACGCCACCCCAGCTCGGCCGTCGTCGTGGATAAGGAGCAGACCCCCCGCGCCTCCCCGTCCTCTCTCTCGTTTCCCTCGGCCAACAACCCTAACCCTAGCGCTCCCAATCTCGCCGCCCACCGCCATTGCCGAGCCCGAGCTCTGCTCATCGCCGTGCGCCGCCGTAGCGAGGTCCCTCCCAGTTGAGTTGGTGTGCAAGAGGCTGCGCCGAGGTGCCCTGGAGCTCACCATGGGCACCATTCTCCTTATGCCACCGTGACTCGCGAGGATTGCGTCGTCTTCCCCAAGCCCGGCAACCCGCGCGCGGCCGCCTCGTCGGAAATCCTCCCACTCCGGTGAGCCCCGTCTTGATTCCTTGCTCCCCGTTGTTCGTCACGAGTTCACGCACCTATCTGACCTCTCCATTCTTTGATGCCGTAGCTCGAGCCGTCGGAATCGAGTTTGTCCTCGTCGCGCCACCGCGAGCCCCTCAACATCGACGACCCCTGTCCGCCCCTCCTCGTCGCCAACCGTGCTCTCCCCGAGCTAAGGCTCGCCAAGGTGAGTTTACAGAGCCCCTCCGCTCGCCCTCGCGCCCTCTGTAACCCGCCTGCGCCGTCGACCTAGCCCCCGGAGCTCCGCCGCTCGCCGCCACCCTATTCAGGCCGTCGCCAAGGTGCACATGTGGTACCTTTGAGTTCCCCAATTCGCGCAGAGCCCCACCGAGCAAACCCCACCCCGAAACTCAGCCGGTAACGCCTCTCCGGCGAGAGCGCCGCCGCGCTCCGGCAGCACTCCGGCCAACACACCGAGGGCCATAGCGTCGGGATCTCGTGTGACCACGTAAGATCTGGTGCGGCCATCCGTGTAGCACTTCGTGTGTCGCCAGATCTGAGTGGCTGGATCCATTGTGGCCTTCCCTGATCCGATGCGGCCCAAATCGTGTGGCCCCTCATGTTGCCCCGAATTAATTGGTCCGTCAGATTTTAAATTCCTTTCGAATATCTTTAATTCCTAGAAATTGCCAGAAGCTTATAAAATGCATAATAAATCGAATACACCTCAGAAAATTATGAAACCAAGTTTTTTAGCTTCCATATGCTCAGATCTACCCAAATAAAAAGTCAAAATCTTGCAACCCATTTTCCTGTTTTCTGTAAAATTTAAAATGTGCAGAAATTGTTTAAATAGTGATAAATTCTCTGTTGCCCCATAAATATTGAACTTTGGCATATGTGTTAAGCTACTGATTACACACATACAGAGCATTTTTCCACTGTCATATGTTAATTAATTATTTTCCTATGATTTAAATCATATGTTACATTGTATAAATTATTATAAATAATACCTTCATCAATAAATCATGAAACTTCACTATAAATCATTTCCGTTGGTGACTTGCACCAGAAAAATGCCACTGGACAGGAATTAATTTTCTAAATCACATTCTCTATTTAACCAACTCCAAACTGATTAAATAGTTAAATTAATTGAAAATCAATGAAGGAAATACTTCAAACGAAAGTAAATTAACAAGTTAACTATTTGCACTCACAGTATAAATGACTGTCCTATCAAGTAATTGATCCCTTAATTGCATCATATTATCATTGCATCTAACTTGCATTTCCTTGTCATGGCATATAGCTATCGTGGTGATCCAGGAGCAGGTGGAGGACCAGGATGCTGAGCCGCTCAGGAGGAGCAACTGACTGATCCCTTGCTGACTGTGCTAGTGATAGCGTCATTCCTGAGCCAGGCAAGCCCCGGTGCATGCCTCCCTATTTAGGATTTTATTTTCACACTTGATTGGGGCTAGTAATTGATTGTGCATTAGGTTTATTAGGAGTTGATGTGAAAACTTAGAACTGCATTAGGACTACCCTTCCATATCCTACCTTGTGTCCTATTTTTGTAGATGTGGTCTAGGTTACGTTAGAACTTGCTAGGCTTAGTGGCTAGCGGACGGTAGAAGTCGAGTGGTAGGTCCCACTCGCATGATAGGGACTCCTGGATTGTACTAGCTGGATTTAGGATTTGTTGAGACCGGACGGGGAATTGCTTGTATAGGATGGTTGGAGAAGGCTGGGCCTTCACGGTGGTGTAGCCCCGTCTGTGTCGATTAAGGACCGTCCGTTGTTGGCCCTGTTGAGCAAGTTCGAACGTACTGATCATATGCTAGTGTTTTTATGGGCCTAGTAAACTTAGTAGCTTAGGTTGCCCTGGTGTCTTGCGGATACTTGCACTTTCTATCATGGTATTCGGGAGAGAAGGGATGCTTCCCAATCGGGGCGTACGTCTGGGACGGGGACCGTGCGGGAAGGCCTTTCTCGGGAGGTGTGAGACCCAGCCAGCTCTAGGGGAACCTTCGCGAATAGTTGCCACATGCGACTCTACGCGTGTGTGGCGTATGGTCAGGTTTTCTCCTGCAGGATGTACATCGATGCCGCCGCTCTCGGTCAAGAGCAACCTTGCTCACTGAGTCACCTCGTAGTGTGATATGATTGATGATGATGATGCTAGTCTATTACATTACTGTTATTTACATATTTTGCTATATATACTGTCACCGTTGATGTATTGTTACTTATACCTGTTCTAGATATATGAACACTGCTTTATTGGTTAAGTACTTAATTGGAATTAAAACTTGAAAGTAAGGACCAAGTAATTAGTGCGCTTTTATGCAAGTGAGTCAGCCTAACCCTTGTAGCCTTTGCATTATAGGAGTCGGTTGTAGTTAGCCACGTTGACGGGTAAGTCTTGCTGAGTAACTAGTACTCAGGGTTTGGCTCTTTATGTTTTTATGCAGGTATAGATTTTTGCTTCCGCTGTTGCTTGGTGGAGTTCCTCAGCAGGTCCACATCGCAGGGCTTCGATGTGCGGCCACTTCTCGTCGAGTGTTGTAGATTTGGTATAGTTTAGACTTCCGCTGTGCTACTCTCATGTTTTAAATCATTTAAGACTTGTAATAACTTAAATATGCAAATTTGTGCTTTTTATGTGATGTACTGTTGCGTCTGTTCATCAGCGCTTTACCGACTCGATCCTGTGAAAAGCGGAGACGCTTCAGCTGGCATCAGAGCCGTGTTGGGACAGTACATCATATAAACGGTCTATTTTCGAAAACCTAACCACGTTGCGAGTGAGGAACGAAAGCCCTTAGCATTAGGTTATTATTATATCAGGTGGTAATAGGAGTTGCTTGTATTTTTCTGTAACGACGCACCGACGACCAGGTAAGAAGGTAAGGAACTACATGGCGCTGGATTTGGATATTGGTGGCGGAGTTTGTTCTGTTCCGTGAGCCATCGAGTTCACGAGGAGTTGAGGATGGTGAGGATATGTTATTGGGCCATGTATTACATTTTGATGAGCTACGTCACCTGTGTAGGTTGTTTGAGGTGACGTTGTGTGCTTTCTGCAGGTACACTAACTTGTGCGTAGATCGTGTAGAAAACGTTTGTTGAGTGCAACTTAGTTGCCACCGATGTCTACGGCCCGCTATACTTGGGCAAGATTTTATTTTGGGAGGACGTATAGGTCGTGCATGCATTGCATCCTCATTTAAAACACTTCCACGAATTTCAGATCACCCAGAAATTTCAGACTGGCAAGATAATTTCAAAAATTCATAACTCCAAAATCGCTTGACCAAATTCGATGAACCAAGACTTGCTGGAAAGCTTACAATATGAACTAAAACTTTGCTTCAGAGTTCTCCTTTTGATTCTGTCAGTATCCCCTCCAAATCTGGCGACCAAGTGAAACCAAATTTCAGTTTTGACCAGTTTTTTTTTCCAGAATCTGTCTGCCATCTTCAGAATTCGATATCTCCAGTTCTGTTTGTCCGTTTGAGGCGTTTGAGCACTCTTTGGAAAGATTTTGAAGTTATCTACGAGTTTCGTGTTCTGACTTTTCACTTTTGACGTCTCCAGAAGTGCCAGTTTTCGTGTTTGTTACTGCTGCTCACCGTGAGGACAGATTTCAGACTGTTGCTTTGAAGGAGTGTTGCTCTCTTGTTTTTAGCCGAATGACTTTGTGTAGCTGCTTGCTACAACCGTCCAGAAGTACATTACCATGTTGTAAACTTTGTTTAGCATGGTTGTGCTGTTTGGAGCAGTTGGGATGTTTTTCGTCTCACTCTTCACAAATGGGCGTTGATAGCCTTTTTCTACATTCACTCTTGGAGCCGTTGCATGGATACATTGTTGGATGTTAGACACCCATAGTACAACCCATACCTGGTTGTGTTTGTCTACTACTCAGCAACCCTCAACAAGAAGAAAAGATATACATGTAGCTTGGAGCGACAAGACATGGCAAGGAGCAAGGGGAAGCTAAGAATGCCCTACTCAACATGAGAGATGCTCAAATTGTGAAGCTAGCACTTCAGGTGCAGAATCAACACAATCAGATTGAAGGACTTCTCGAAGAGCGAGATGCAGCCCAGCAGATTGTCGCACAACTAATGACAGCCCAAATTCAACCTGCTCCACCTGCAGAGCAAGTACAAGCAGGTGCCATTGACTTGCAGCATGGAGAGCAATTGGACAGTGAGGAAGACGCCTGAATGGTTGTAGTTGCTCTGACCAGACCCATCACGTAGCATGTTGTTTAGATGTGTTGTTGTTGGTTAGTTGGAACTAGTATCGCAATACCATAGCTAGGCGACGCGATCTATTGTACGTCTTTGTTCATAATCTTACCGTGGTGCCTTTGGAGCTGCACGTTATCGAATTGTACGTCCTTGTCTGACCTCGATGGATGGAGTAGTATTCATGTTGAGGCCTGACCCCGTTTGTTTTCGTCAGGAATACTTTTGCACTCTCATCTGTCATGTTCGTGTGAAGCCCCTCTTTTGCTGTTGTATACCGTTGTTAATGATTCCTACACTAGAAATTATTTTCCCTGTGATTGATATCCTTACTAGTTGCCCACCAGAGATGGAGAAGATAATGCTAGATCTTGATAATCTTCTCCTTAGCCTTGCTTTTGTGATCCTCGCTCTTGCTCAAGAATTAAAATTTGACAACATTAGGCATGTGCAATGCACCCTTCCATATGCATTGCAATACATCACTTGCATCGCATAAGTACTTTGCAATGCATGATCATGTACCTTAATTTATGCATCTTCATACTTCGAGCATCATCACATATGCATCATGAATAATGCATCATGGCAATTGCATCATATGCACCATAACATGTGCACCATATCATAAACATTTCCATTTGCATCAAGTCATAGGCATCATATATGCACCATGCAATGAGCATCATGAGACATGACATAATGCACTTGCACCATTGCATGGGCACCATCACATATATGCATTGCATCATTTAAAGCACGCAATGCACCATGAATATCCATCATAATGAATCTGGCATAGAATAAATGAATGCATTAATAATCACCGTTAATGAGCAAGAATGTGGAAGTCGTATACCTTGGTTACCTTTGTTGCCTTCATCTAACCGCAATCTTGTACCTGCGAATCCTTGGAATTTCCACTCCTTGATCCCGACTTTGATTTCTTCCTTGAATATCGCCAGCGATCCTAACCAACGGCTGTTGGCCGATCCTTGCGCTCTTGTCAGTATTGATATCTCTCGAGGTGTTGTTCGACTCCCATCCCCAGTTCATGGCAAGTTTGTTTCACCTTCCTTGTTGACCGCGTTGCAACCTTTAAGTACACCTTAGACGTTGCTAGAGTTTGTTGAGATACCGGCGGTTTGCGACTAATCTGATGATTGTCCCGCCCCTTGTCGAGAGTACGCATACCAGATTCAGATGCGCTGCTTCAAGATCAAGATTCAAGAAGCACAACCCTAATTTTCAGAAAGGTCACACGAGAGGTCAACCAACGAGCTAGAATAGCAGAAGGTTCAGTTCAGTAAGTTGTGGGAATACTTCGAATGACAAAGCCCGTCAGAGCTCAGATGCCCAACAACCGTTGTGAAAGAAGATGGTTTTCTTTCTAAGAAGACTTTCAATCCGGCTCCAACATAATAGCTGTCAGTGCAGAAATCATCGCAGAGAATGCTCCCAGAAGCCACCAAGGGGACAAGAGTTTTCAACGCATCTTCATTCAGGCAGAATTGTTTAAGTATCAGAAATGATAGTTGGAGTTGAACACGGACAATGACCTGCCGCATCGAGTCAATGACTCGTTGCCACATGGAAGAAAAAGAGTTCCAAGCCTCGTTGTTTCACCGCTAACCACCACACAGGAGAAAGCAGTCTCGTGCTCGCTCTTATTCTCCTGGTACTACGACCCACAGGTCACTTGTTCCAGCCTTGTGTGGTGATATTGTTTCCGCGCAGAAGGAGACTTGTGGATCAAGAACAAGATGGTATTTCCAAACGGCTTTGAGTTACGCCAGCAGGTTACCGATGAAGCACACTTGTCCAAGTACTCTATCCTTCCCGACAACAACAAGATATACTAGGACTCTCAACAAGAAGTGGGATGAGTGCATAATGCTGGTAGAGTTCTCCTATGGCAGTGAATATCAGGAAAGCATCACGATGACATCATTTGAGAATTTGTATGGACACCGATGTCGTACTCCACTGGATTGGGCCGAGTCCGTGGAAAGAATCACCATTGGATCAGAATTGATAGCAACTGCAGAAGAGACAATATGCCCCATTCAGTTCAACTCAAGGTCCTACAGTCTCGACAGTAGAGCTATGCAGACAAGAGACGCTGACGGATGCATTGGACCATTCTGGAGATCTGAGCAGTATGGACCCGTTGCTTACCATTTCGGATTACCACCCAACCGTTCCGGAGTTCACAACCTTCTCCATGCAACATGGTCGAAGAATTTCTTGAAGGCTCCAACAGATGTTGTAGTTAGTGATGCAGAACAGCTTGAGCCAGATCTTGCCATTCTGAGCAGCCCTTCAAGATCACACATGAGAAGGACGGAGGCACCAGGAACAATGTTACCCGCTGCTATAATGTGCGACACAACAACTAGTTTGAGGATGAGACCACCGGAGAACAGGAGGAAATTCTCTACGCTACAATTCTGGTTTACTTCGTTCATGCACCGCTTGTTTTTCCCACTCTCCTTAAATCTCGGGACGAGATTTCTTTAAGGGGGGAGGGCTGTGACACCCCGTGTCACTGAGAACAACACTGAACACAGCAGAACTGATGACGTGCACAAAAGTTCCATTTCAAAAATTCGAAATTCAAAATTCAAACAAGGTTCAAACCATAGCTTCTGAAGAAACTCAAATTTTTGCATAACAAGTTGATCAACCAAAAATACCAGTAGGTAGTACATCTGAAATAAGAATTTTGAAGAATTTATGGTGATTTTAGAAATTCATTTTATAGATCAAATAAATGACCAAAGCTTAAAAAGCAGCCAAATTCAATTTGATGCCATTTAAAATCCCTTTGGATTCCAGATGTGCATGTTGGCCAGATGGTAGAAATTTCCAAGAGCTTTCTAAAGAGACCCAATTTGTGATTTTTGGAGCTGTTTTACTATGGTAATTAGTGTGCCAAATATTGGGGAAAATCACCTTTTGAAAAATCCTGAAAAATGAAAAGATGCTGGGGAGCCCACCTGTCATCCTCACTCCTCTCGCTGCACGCCGTCGGAACCCGCCCGCCACGTCGCCGTCGATCGTCCCGGCCACGCCACCCCAGCTCGGCCGTCGTCGTGGATAAGGAGCAGACCCCCCGCGCCTCCCCGTCCTCTCTCTCGTTTCCCTCGGCCAACAACCCTAACCCTAGCGCTCCCAATCTCGCCGCCCACCGCCATTGCCGAGCCCGAGCTCTGCTCATCGCCGTGCGCCGCCGTAGCGAGGTCCCTCCCAGTTGATTTGGTGTGCAAGAGGCTGCGCCGAGGTGCCCTGGAGCTCACCATGGGCACCATTCTCCTTATGCCACCGTGACTCGCGAGGATTGCGTCGTCTTCCCCAAGCCCGGCAACCCGCGCGCGGCCGCCTCGTCGGAAATCCTCCCACTCCGGTGAGCCCCGTCTTGATTCCTTGCTCCCCGTTGTTCGTCACGAGTTCACGCACCTATTTGACCTCTCCATTCTTTGATGCCGTAGCTCGAGCCGTCGGAATCGAGTTTGTCCTCGTCGCGCCACCGCGAGCCCCTCAACATCGACGACCCCTGTCCGCCCCTCCTCGTCGCCAACCGTGCTCTCCCCGAGCTAAGGCTCGCCAAGGTGAGTCTACAGAGCCCCTCCGCTCGCCCTCGCGCCCTCTGTAACCCGCCTGCGCCGTCGACCTAGCCCCCGGAGCTCCGCCGCTCGCCGCCACCCTATTCAGGCCGTCGCCAAGGTGCACATGTGGTACCTTTGAGTTCCCCAATTCGCGCAGAGCCCCACCGAGCAAACCCCACCCCGAAACTCAGCCGGTAACGCCTCTCCGGCGAGAGCGCCGCCGCGCTCCGGCAGCACTCCGGCCAACACACCGAGGGCCATAGCGTCGGGATCTCGTGTGACCACGTAAGATCTGGTGCGGCCATCCGTGTAGCACTTCGGGTGTCGCCAGATCTGAGTGGCTGGATCCATTGTGGCCTTCCCTGATCCGATGCGGCCCAAATCGTGTGGCCCCTCATGTTGCCCCGAATTAATTGGTCCGTCAGATTTTAAATTCCTTTCGAATATCTTTAATTCCTAGAAATTGCCAGAAGCTTATAAAATGCATAATAAATCGAATACACCTCAGAAAATTATGAAACCAAGTTTTTTAGCTTCCATATGCTCAGATCTACCCAAATAAAAAGTCAAAATCTTGCAACCCATTTTCCTGTTTTCTGTAAAATTTAAAATGTGCAGAAATTGTTTAAATAGTGATAAATTCTCTGTTGCCCCATAAATATTGAACTTTGGCATATGTGTTAAGCTACTGATTACACACATACAGAGCATTTTTCCACTGTCATATGTTAATTAATTATTTTCCTATGATTTAAATCATATGTTACATTGTATAAATTATTATAAATAATACCTTCATCAATAAATCATGAAACTTCACTATAAATCATTTCCGTTGGTGACTTGCACCAGAAAAATGCCACTGGACAGGAATTAATTTTCTAAATCACATTCTCTATTTAACCAACTCCAAACTGATTAAATAGTTAAATTAATTGAAAATCAATGAAGGAAATACTTCAAACGAAAGTAAATTAACAAGTTAACTATTTGCACTCACAGTATAAATGACTGTCCTATCAAGTAATTGATCCCTTAATTGCATCATATTATCATTGCATCTAACTTGCATTTCCTTGTCATGGCATATAGCTATCGTGGTGATCCAGGAGCAGGTGGAGGACCAGGATGCTGAGCCGCTCAGGAGGAGCAACTGACTGATCCCTTGCTGACTGTGCTAGTGATAGCGTCATTCCTGAGCCAGGCAAGCCCCGGTGCATGCCTCCCTATTTAGGATTTTATTTTCGCACTTGATTGGGGCTAGTAATTGATTGTGCATTAGGTTTATTAGGAGTTGATGTGAAAACTTAGAACTGCATTAGGACTACCCTTCCATATCCTACCTTGTGTCCTATTTTTGTAGATGTGGTCTAGGTTACGTTAGAACTTGCTAGGCTTAGTGGCTAGCGGACGGTAGAAGTCGAGTGGTAGGTCCCACTCGCATGATAGGGACTCCTGGATTGTACTAGCTGGATTTAGGATTTGTTGAGACCGGACGGGGAATTGCTTGTATAGGATGGTTGGAGAAGGCTGGGCCTTCACGGTGGTGTAGCCCCGTCTGTGTCGATTAAGGACCGTCCGTTGTTGGCCCTGTTGAGCAAGTTCGAACGTACTGATCATATGCTAGTGTTTTTATGGGCCTAGTAAACATAGTAGCTTAGGTTGCCCTGGTGTCTTGCAGATACTTGCACTTTCTATCATGGTATTCGGGAGAGAAGGGATGCTTCCCAATCGGGGCGTACGTCTGGGACGGGGACTGTGCGGGAAGGCCTTTCTCGGGAGGTGTGAGACCCAGCCAGCTCTAGGGGAACCTTCGCGAATAGTTGCCACATGCGACTCTACGCGTGTGTGGCGTATGGTCAGGTTTTCTCCTGCAGGATGTACATCGATGCCGCCGCTCTCGGTCAAGAGCAACCTTGCTCACTGAGTCACCTCGTAGTGTGATATGATTGATGATGATGATGCTAGTCTATTACATTACTGTTATTTACATATTTTGCTATATATACTGTCACCGTTGATGTATTGTTACTTATACCTGTTCTAGATATATGAACACTGCTTTATTGGTTAAGTACTTAATTGGAATTAAAACTTGAAAGTAAGGACCAAGTAATTAGTGCGCTTTTATGCAAGTGAGTCAGCCTAACCCTTGTAGCCTTTGCATTCTAGGAGTCGGTTGTAGTTAGCCACGTTGACGGGTAAGTCTTGCTGAGTAACTAGTACTCAGGGTTTGGCTCTTTATGTTTTTATGCAGGTATAGATTTTTGCTTCCGCTGTTGCTTGGTGGAGTTCCTCAGCAGGTCCACATCGCAGGGCTTCGATGTGCGGCCACTTCTCGTCGAGTGTTGTAGATTTGGTATAGTTTAGACTTCCGCTGTGCTACTCTCATGTTTTAAATCATTTAAGACTTGTAATAACTTAAATATGCAAATTTGTGCTTTTTATGTGATGTACTGTTGCGTCTGTTCATCAGCGCTTTACCGACTCGATCCTGTGAAAAGCGGAGACGCTTCAACAAAGAAACAGGATCAGGATCACGAGAGGGGCTTTTTGGCTGAACAACACCGAGAGCTGCGCATCAAGGTCCCTTTCGTAATCTGTGTCTGTTCCACTCATCTAGAAATAATGAAATAGCATTATCAAGGTAGTGTTCATAAGCCCTCCGGTATAATAATGTTCATCATAAATGTCCAACTATTTCATTTTGCATACCAATTATCAAAACCAAGCATGCCGGTATATGTTAGGGCCAACCTACTAGATTCCAATCAATTGGGTAACTCAAACCATTTGTTGGCTAAAATATCTAGATTTCTAGTCTCATGAATGCAGAATATTAGTTGAATATATCAGATAATGTACTTAATTGATGCACTTTCCCAACGAATGAAGTTGAAGGATCTACAGAAAATTAGGATGCATAATTTCCATTTGTAGGCAAAGGATCAGACGTCTAGCATGGATACAGACATTCCATATGCAGTCCGAAGGGATTACGGATGGCATGAGAAAGGATGTTTAACTATTTTCCCTTTTTTCAACTAACAACTGTATGACATATTTGTCTCAAAAATAAATCTGTTATGGTATTTTATTCTCAAAAACACAATTGTTACGATATAGTTTAAGCATGGTGCCTTAAAAGAGCCTAAAGGGGAAAAATATTTCCGTAGTTTCGATATTGCAATTTAAGCTAGAAAGTTTTTCTGAGGAGCAAGAGATGTTGCAAAGGTTAATTACCCGGCTCTGAATCCTATAATCCCAAATAGGAGCACATAAAAGGGGAGCGATAACTCACAGTATAGTGTCTCCCTACTGACATTTTATTTCTCTGTCCTTGCCCCTCAGCACAAGCTGCAGAAACCTCCTGAAATCAATTTAAACATGCCATCAATCTATCCTGAGCAAGTAAAGTTAATTGAAAATGAAGTATCAACCCAGAGCAAAGAAAGTAAAAATGCAAATGAGGTTCACAATTTTTCAAATCATAATAGCAGGAATGCGCTTTACGGCATAATTAACTTACATGAGTTACCATCGAAATACTCAGGCCGGTGTCTTCCACACTTTCTGTTTCACCTATCGCCGTGACTATATCCCATGTAACCGGTCTGTTCCCTGGGCCAGTGTTTGCACCCAAGCAAGGAAACTGAAAGTGAAGTGCATAAGCTTCCAAATCATGATGTTAGCAGGACGATGCTGTGTCATGAGTAAACTTACATGATTTACTCGTGAAGTACTAGTTTCAATTGATCCTTCCACGCTTTCTGTTCCATAAAGTGTTTCAATTATATCCTGCATTCGTGGTCTGCTCTCTGGTTTTGGGTGAATGCACCTTATGGCTAGCTCAGCGCAGACTCTTACTTGTTCGAGTTGTTGGTCTTTCTGTGATTCCTCCAACCTTTTATTCCAACTTTCTTCTACCTACGAAATTGTAACCATAGGTTAGAATCGAGAAAACTTTGTCAGTGAACTTAAGGCGCTTGTCTCACGGCACTGTTGGATTTATTGGGTGGTGACCATAAATCTGAAATTCCAAAAGGCTTGAGAGAATTATCGAATGGAAGGGAGAAAATAATTTGTGAAGTTGGGAAGACGAAATGAAAAGCTCACATGCACATGCACGAGTGCTCCTGGTGGCTTTTCCCTTCCTCTTCCACTAATACCATTGAGTTAGTTACTTGATTAAGTGCCACACAATGATTTAACTCATGGCTGATCATTTCACCTTCCATGGACGCATGCATTGAGTCCTTGTCCTTTCATCACTCACGTGGTCTCCCTGGCACCTATATAAAGAGAGCACAAGGCTCCTCTCAGGAACACACGAACACAACTCAATCTCACACAATAGTTGCTGCAAAGTGATCATCCTCGTCCCGACGTTTGCGTGCACAAGCATTGGGAGAGCAGGCCTTTGGAACCTCGTCCCTCTCGCATTCTTGCACTGGGATAGGAGGGCGATAAGGTTTTTGGGGAGCGCACGGCGCGACTGCTCACTAGTGGTGGTGTACAGCTACTTCCTCCTCAAAACGTGAACGACTACTTCCGCTACTTCCTGATGGTCGCTCCAGGAAACGGTGATGGCGGCATTCCCATGGCGGTTCCTATTGCCACGCCCGCATAGTATGTCTTTATCCTTCTCTTCTTGTTGTTTCCTGTTTTTCTTCCATCTCTTATCAATAAAATAGACATAGTGATGTCTATGCTTGTTCACTATGATCGCTATTTGTTTTAGTCATGCTTGTCTTTTATGCCTTCATTTTTTGGATTAAATAATATAGAATTTTCCTTTGATTCAACCAATCCAAAAACCTTATCTTTATAGGCAAGTTTCTACTACTGGTTTTGCTGCCGCATTGCAACCCAGCGTATTCAATGGTGCCAACTACAAACGTTGGAGAGCAAAGATGGTGCTCTAGCTCACTGCCATGAACGTTTTTCATGTGGCACAAGGGAAGCCTGAAGGAACGCTTAGTCCTAAGGAGGACAAAGCATTCGAGGCTCCCGATAACCTCTTCAGTGGTGCCATGATAAACGTGATTGGGGAGAATATTGTGGATCGATACATGAATCATTTCACTAGCAAGGACTTGTGGGATGCGCTAGAGGCTCAATACAGAGTCTCTGATGCGGGAAGTGAGATGTATGTAATGGAGCAATATCGTGACTACAAGAAGGTCGATGATCGCTCAGTGGTGGAGCAAGCTCATGAAATACAGTCTCTCGCAAAAGAGCTCGAGAACTTTGCATTGTGCTGCTGGACAAGTTTGTTGCCGGTGGAATTATTGCCAAGCTTCCTCCTACATGGAGGAGTTTTGCTACAATTCTGAAACAAAAGAAACAACAATTCACAGTGGTGGATTTGATTGGGACTCTTGATGTTGAGGAAAAGGCAAGAGCTAAAGACACACATGTGAAGGGGCATGAGGAAGGAACTTCTAATCCAAATGTGGTGCAAAAGAAGAACTTCCAATTCCACAAGAAAAAGAACTCTCAGAAAGGCAAATTCGAATTAAGAAAAAGGCCTCTCAAACTACCAACTTCAAGAAGAAGAAGGAAAAAGGAAACTGCTATGTATGCGGTGGTTCTGACCATTGGGCTCGGGATTATTGCAAAGACCGCAAGTTCAAGCATTAACACAAGCAGAAGTCTACAAATGTTGTTATTGGCGACACTGAGATGGGAACAACTGGGTACGGTAATCCAACTGCTCTTTCAGTTTGTCATTCACCCGATTGATGGATTGATACAGGAGCCAATATACATGTGTGTGCTGATATCTTCTTATTTTCTTCTTATCAGGTCATAAGGACTTCCTTCGTGCTGATGGGGAACGGCTCTAATGCTTCTGTGCATGGTGTTGGTACGGTCAATCTGAAGCTTACTTCGGGAAAGACCGTGCACTTGAAGAACGTGCAGCATGTCCCCTTAATAAATAAAAACCTTGTGAGCAGATCTCTGTTGTGTATAGATAGTTTTAGGTTGGTATTTGAGTCCAATAAAGTTGTATTGTCAAAATATGGAACTTTTATTGGTAAAGGCTATGAGTGCGGAGGCTTGTTCCGCCTATCTTTGTAAGATGTGTGTAATGAAATGGTGAATCATGCGTCAAATGATGACGAGTCTAATGTTTGGCATTCACGACTTTGTCACATCAATCTTGGATGCATGACGCGGCTAGCAACTTTGAGTTTAATCCCAAAATTTCCCATTGTTAGAGGCTCAAAATGTCAAGTGTGTGTGCAATCAAAGCAACCTCGCAAGCCTCACAAGGCTGCTGAGGCAAAGCACTTAGCACCTTTGGAACTTGTTCATACGGATTTAAGCGAAATGAATGGAATATTGACTAAAGGAGAAAAGAGATACTTTATGACATTGATTGATGATTCTACTCGCTTTTGTTACATGTATCTCTTAAAAACTAAAAATGAGGCTTTGCACTATTTCAAGATCTATAAAGCAGAGGTTGAAAATCAACTTGAGAGAAAGATCAAATAAGTCAGGTCAGATCAAGGTGGTTCGTATTTCTCAAATGAATTTAACTTGTTCTGTGAGGAACATGGCATCATCCATGAAAGGACGCCTCCCTATTCTCCCGAGTCAAATGGTGTGGCTGAACGGAAGAACCGTACCCTAACTGAGATGGTTAACGCCATGTTAGGGACTTCAGGACTTCCTTGGGAATGGTGGGGTGAGGCTATGTTGACAGCATGTCATGTCCTAAACCGAGTTCCTATAAAGAACAAGGAAAAGACTCCATTCGAGGAATGGGAGAACAAAAGGCTCACACTCGCTTACTTGCGAACCTGGTCTGCTTGGCGAAGGTTAGTGTACTAATAGCCAAAAAGCATAAGCTTGGACCAAAGACAGTGGATTGCGTACTTCTAGGGTATGCTTTCCACAGTGTTGGTTATAGATTCTTGATTGTAAAATCTGAGGTACCTGACCTGCATGTTGGTACAATCATTGAGTCCTGAGATGTTACATTATTTGAGGACATTTTTTCAATAAAGGAGGCACGTGGCACATCGAGTCATGAATCAGTTTTGACTCCCGAACCTACTGTTCTGATAGAATTTGTTGAACAACCACTTGTGCAACATCACGAGGAGGAACACAATGATGATACTCGTAAGAGCAAGAGACAAAGGATTGCAAAATCTTTTGATGATAATTTCATTGTGTACCTCATAGATGATACTCCAGGAACCATTGAAGAGGCTTATGGATCTCTTGACGTTGAGTATTGGAAGGAAGCGGTACGGAGTGAGATGGATTCCATAATGTCAAATGGAACTTGGGAAATTGTTGATCGTCCTTACGGGTGCAAACCTGTAGGATGTAAATGGATGTTTAAAAAAAAGCTAAGGCCTGATGGTACAATTGAGAAGTACAAGGCAAGGCTTGTGGCCAAGGGTTACACCTAGAAAGAAGGTGAAGACTTCTTTGACACTTATTCACCTGTTGCCTGATTGACTACTCTCTGAGTACTCAGATCAGCACCGTTTCCTCTCTTGCTCTCACAAAGGTCTAGATCTGGGAATTCCAGCACCCATCCTCCTTCAACATTTCGCTGCAGGACTCAACTCTCAAGGCCGTAACTTTCTGGATACAGCCTCGGGAGGGTCCTTCCTGTACACAATGAGCAAAGAAGTGTTTGAGGTCCTTAAGAAGATCCTCAATAATCTGAATGCGTATGAAGCATGTGCACCTGAGCCTCCAAAGGAAGAAATTCAGGCTATTTCAAAGGCACCTTCAATCAGCTTACCAGAAGAAGAGAAAGAAGCATGTATGGAGACACCCCACTCAGAACCTCCTCCAGAAACAAGAGTTGTTCTTTGACTGCCCATCAAATCCAAAGCACTTTCAAGATGACCAGCTTCTCTCTGAAGGGCTGAACCAAATTGAGTTGGCTCTTCCCGTACTACCATATGAGGAAGAAGTAGACTTGTCCAAATTTGGTGATATAAGATGCTCTCCAGTTGAGAAGAACTCCTATATAGACAAGGCTGAACCTGAAGAGCTAGATTGGCAGGAAACAGAATATGATGAAAGGTTGTATCAACTTTCTGCTATCCTCAGTGATGAATGGCTCCAAGATACAAAATGCATGGGAGAAGTCGTAAAGCCACACCCAAAACCCGGTGGCATTCAAGTCATTGTGGGAAATTGGTCCGTGCAAAAGCCATTTACAACTTGACAACCAAGAGTAATATCTTATCAAAAGATATGGCTCAGTGTCTGGTACTCCCAATTACCAGCCTAATCCCATCACAGAAAAGGCTGTTACACCAGAACACACTCTACCAAGCAGAAGGAATTCTAAGGGAAGTAAAAATGGAGGTTAATGGGCAATCTATGCTCTTAAACTTCCATGCATTCAACATCCCCGAACAGACCATCCTCCTAATAGGGACACCCATCTCAACCTTCACCAGAATGAGAAACACCCGATAAGAGGTGGACATCCCTATTGGACGAGAATGCTTCTCTGTCGACTTCAGGCGTATACTCAACACCAAAGCTGAGGGACAACTTGAAGGGATGAATGAATTCATAGCTATTTCAAGAGCTGCAGCCACTGAATTCTTAGAAGCTTAGCTTGGCATGGATGAAGCGGCAGAATTCTTCACTGAGGAAGAAGATCCCTCTCTGTATGTTCCACTCGACAAGCAAGAAGAACCAGCTCCAACACCTGTTGAGCTCAAGCCACTGCCATCAGGTCTCAAGTACAGCTTCCTCTTCCAAGACTGAAAGACATCTGTCATTATCAGTGACAAGATATCAGCAGAATAAGAGAAGAAGCTAGTAGCCATACTAGAAAAGTATCGATCAGTAATAGGCTACTCGTTGGCATACCTCAAGGGAATAAGCCCAGAATTCTGCACAAATCAGATCCCAATGGAACCCGACCACAAACCTGTACGTGAGCACCAACAACTCTTGAACAATGCCATGAGGGAAGTGGTGAAGAAGGAAACTCTAAACTACTCAAGACAGGGATCATCTATCCAGTTCAAGAGTGTCAATGGGTCAGCCCAGTCCAGGTTGTGCCAAAGAAGGGCGGGATGACTGTTGTGAAGAATGAAAAGAATGAGCTGATCCCACAACGTACAGTGACAGGATGGTGGATGTGTATCGATTACAGGAAGCTAAATAAAGCAACCAAGAAAGATCATTATCCGCTACCCTTTATTGATGAGATGCTCGAGAGGTTGACGAAGCACTCATTCTTCTGCTTCCTTCACGGTTATTCAGGATACCACTAGATACCTATCCATCCTGATGACCAAGACAAGACCCCCTTCACATTCCCGTATGGCACCTTCACCTATTGACGGATGTCATTTGGTCTTTTCAACACACCCGCCTCTTTCCAAAGATGCATGATGGCTATCTTCTCTGACCTAGTTGAGAAGATAATGGAAGTATTCATGGATGATTTCTCGGTTTATGGAGAGACATATGATAGATGTCTCCAAAACCTTGGGAAAGTACTCCAAAAATGCAAAGAGGTGGATTTGGTTCTGAACTAGGAGAAATGCCACTACATGGTGATAGAAGGGATCGTCCTGGGTCATAGGGTTTCCGCCAAAGGGATAGAAATCAACAAAGCTAAAATTGAAGTCATTGAGTCACTTTCACCCCCAAGAAATATTTAAGGAATTCGAAGCTTTCTCGGACATGCCAGGTTCTATAGGAGATTCATCAAAGATTTCTCCAAGAAGGCTCGCCCTCTCACCAGTCTATTGGCTAAGGATGCATCATTTGTCTTTGACAGTAAGTGCATGAAGGCATTCACTAAACTTAAGCAAGCTTTGATAACAGTCCCCATCATCCAGCCACCAGATTGGTCACTCCCATTCGAAATCATGTGTGATGCAAGCGATTATGCCATAGGGTGGTACTGGGGCAAACCAAGGATAAGAAGCATCATGCCATAGCCTATGCTAGCAAAACTCTCATAGGGCCACAACTTAATTATGCTACCACTAAAAAGGAACCGCTAGCTGTGGTATACGCCATCGACAAGTTTAGATCATACTTCGTAGGGGCCAAAGTTATAGTTTACATAGATCATGCTGCCCTCAAGTACCTTCTAACAAAGAAGGATGCAAAGCCACGTCTTATCCATTGGATTCTACTCCTCCAAGAATTCAATTTGGAAATCAGAGACAAAAAGGGAGTAGAAAACACCGTGGCAGATCATCTCTCACGAATACACACAGAAGATCCTGATGGGCTACCCATCAATGATTATCTGAGAGATGACATGTTACTAAAAGTAACAAGCACCGACCCCTGGTATGCAAATATTGTCAGCTACATAGTAGTTGGATATATACAGCCAGGGGAAGACAAGAAAAAGATCATGAGAGATAGCAAATTCCACCTCTGGGATGACCCATATTTATACAGAGTTTGCACCGATGATCTTCCAAGAAGATGCATACCCGCCTGTGAGGCCATGAAGATTATTAACAGATGTCATTCATCGGCTTTTTGGGGGCACTATGGAGCATTTCGTACAAGTGCGAAGGTATGGCAAAGCAGTTTCTACTGACCAACCATGTATGAAGATACAAAGGAGTATGTGCAGAGATGTTCCCATTGTCAGAAGGTTGGAGAGATCAATGCTTGTGATGCTATGCCCCTGACAAACAATCTTTAGATCGATATCTTTGATGTTTGGGGCATACACTTCATGGGGGGGCCCTTCCCAAGTTCTGAAGGGTATGAATATATCCTTATGGCAGTGAACTATGTCTCCAAGTGGGTTTGGCACACCCAGAGTATGATAAGTGACGGGGGTTCACACTTCATCAATAAATCCTTCAGAAAAATGCTGGCATCCGTTGACATCGAGCATAGATTTGTAAACCCTATCACCCACAAACCAGCGGTCAAGCGGAGACATCAAACAACAGATCAAAAATATTCTCCAAAATACTGTCAATCAAATAGGCAAGAATTAGAAGTCAAAGTTGTATGAAGCTCTATAGGCTTACAGAACAGCATACAAGACACCAATTGGCATGATCTCGTACCAGTTGGTCTATGTGAAGATGTGCCACCTGTCTATTGAATTAGAGTTCAAGGCATACTGGGCTATCAAGAAATGGAATATGGATCTAGAACAAGCCCAAGACGAATGCAAATTGCCAAACTCGAATAATGGAGGGAGAAAGCGTACCATAGCTCGAAGCTCTATAAGGAAAGAACAAAGAGATGACACGACAAGCGCATCCGAAAGGACTTCAAACAAGGAGACAAGGTACTTATGTTTAACTCCCGCGTTAAATTGTTTGATCATGGAAAACTTAAAAGTAAATAGGACGGCCCCTACACCATAGTAGAATCATCTAAACACGGGGCCGTCACTCTCCAAAGTGATGATGGAGAGTATTTTAAAGTTAATGGCCAGCGCATGAAAATCTTTCTAGAACCCTCTATGCCTAAACTTGAGGAAGTAGATGTCCTCGAGTTCATTCAGGGTAAGAAAATCCACATCTACGGTCTAGCCCCGACCTAAACCGAGCCTTGTATTTTCCTCGACTATTTTTTCCCTTCTAAAGAATTAAGAAATAAAAATTTTGGTTTTCGGGGAAAAGGCAGGCCGTCCGGCCCATGATTGGGCCAGCCGGCCACCTTTAGCTTTAAAATTTTTCAAAAATTTTTGTGGCGGCGCCCCTGATCAAGCAAAAAGGAATACCAAACCCTACCCTGCCAATCAGAGCATATCCCACACGGAGTGAATTTTTCTCTTTATAAACACATCAATAATCCATTTTCACCCCATCCTTTTCCATAAAACTTTGGCAATAGGTGAAAGAACACCAAAACAGAGCCACACCAACATGTCTCCCACCTTGCCTAATGGTCCCAATCCAAGATCCACCAACACCAACGCCCGCGATTAGAGATCAGCCTATTTTAATCAGTTTCTGCCATCAAACGACGAAGGATCCAGCGTCGCGAGGCACCTCAACTTCATGAGTTCCTGGGACACTGCCCTAGAGGTGGAGCTGCTCGTGATTGGGGTCAACTCCAGCTCGCCGGCCAGCCCGAGGCGCGGCAGGAGCCCGTCTCGCGACAGCACGAGCCCCTTTGCCGGTAGATCACTGGCACTCGCCACTGGCGTCAGGAAGAAGCAGTACCGCAGTGGTTTGGTGCATCCCGTCATCGGCGAGCTATCTCCAAGAACGGGGAAATTGCCGGCACTCCCTACTCCGACTCCAAAGGAGGAGCCGGTATCCCCACACTTCGTGTTGCTTAAGAGTACCACATTGTGGAGGGCAGCCAATCCTTGTCCAAGGAGGAGGAATCTGATAGGTCTCAAAGTCTTAACAACAAAGATGCCTATGAGAATTCTCTCCCTTACCTGACCCATGGGAGCCGGGGCAAGGATGGGTGTGCTAAGGAGCTGTACGAGACGGTGAGAAGGGGGTGAATCCAAGCCTTGGAGTCTCATGACTCCTCCCCCTCTCAAGGAAGGCGTCACTGCTCACCACCACCAATCACCGGCCTTGAGGGCCAAATGGAGTTTAGCGATGGCGCTAAGCATTCCAACAAGGAGCTTATTGATGCACTCCTTCGTTTGGATAGGCTCCTCGCTAAGGTGGAGGATCACTAGGGTGAGCAGCGCTTGGAGTTGGAGGATTGCAAGGACAAGATCAACCTTGTTAGGAAGGGTGTGATGGCCAAGACCAAGAGGCTTTATAAGCTCACGGGGTTCATTAACTACTACGATGCCCCCCCCCCCCCCCTCCATAGGAGCGTTTAGGATTAGTTTAATGGCACTAGTTTTTGCTTTCCAATTGACACTTTCTTTGAATTTGATTAGGTTTGCTTTCTTTAATTTATTTCGGATGTAAAAGCGCCCAATGCTCTTATGAATAAAATAAAATCATCTAGTGGTTAATGTCTTGAGTGTTAATTTAATTGAGTGTTGGTTCATGTGGTTACTAGCCTTTCTGCGCTCACATTTCCCCACAGTGATGGCGTAGTGCCACGACAAAACAGGGGCGAAACAGGGGACGGACCCCACCGGCGGGCCCAATCATAGGCCGCCCGGCCTGGTTCAAACCCCGATCAGGTCCATACTTCTCTGGCACTTAATTCTCGACCTCCTCGCTCTGTTTCACCTGTTCACCAAATAAAAAAGAAAATATTTCTGAAGATTTAACCAAACACAACCCTTTTGTATCATTGGTTTCATGACAATTTTATTTCACAATTGATTCTTACTCAGAAATAAATATTAAGGACGCTCCAATCTATTTTGTTGTGAGGTTTGATATGTGCCTAAGACTTGACCCTTTTTGCTTCTCATTATTTCCTTGGAAATCACACTTTGACCTTCAACCTATCATCACAAATTCTCTTAAAACCCAATTAGAGCCAAAATATAGGAATAGAAATCATCAAAAGCTAGTCTTGGTTTGGTGAGTTTGATTAAGATTTAATTCTCTAAGGTTGCAAGTACTTCTCACAAATTCAGTCATACATCATTCACACGTGCAAACACCTCCTCCATTAGTCTGCAAGGATCATTTCCGAGCAAAACTCTCCACCAAAAGAATTTCTGTCTCTATGTTCATCACCCTTTATGCATAAAATCA
Organism: Eragrostis curvula; assembly: GCA_007726485.1. Classification (NCBI taxonomy): domain Eukaryota; kingdom Viridiplantae; phylum Streptophyta; class Magnoliopsida; order Poales; family Poaceae; genus Eragrostis; species Eragrostis curvula. The sequence continues at coordinate 70,031 of RWGY01000946.1, forward strand.
GCAAAAAGGAGCCTCAAAATGCCTCATGTATTATGGGAACAACTCTCTAAAAAAAGAGAGAGAAGAGAGAGAGTTCCCCTGCTTCAAAAACAAAAAGGCAACAGGCTTCTCACTTATTTTGGGCATGACATAGAGCAGAATTTAATAAGGAACATCACCGTTTCCACATGCATCATACATGTTAATTTGACTGAAATGTGAGGATGTGCAACGCACTTTTTAGAATTCTATCTTAATCTTACAATACCTGCAATGAGAGTATGCCTTCCTTACCTAGCCCTAGATAAAAGCCAATCTAGAGATGAGGAAAACTACTTTTGAGAGAGGACAGGCTCCACATCATAATGAGTGACTAATGATTTGAGAATTTTTGTGACACATTGGGCAAAGGGAAGAGTTTGAAATCCAAGCGATTTTTGTGTTTGCAAAGGATCTTTGTTTTTCGTCATGCAACCTTTCAATTTCTCAAGACAATGAGCTTTAGCCACTTCCACATAGTGAGCCTGAAGAAATTGTTGAAATGACTTTCCCATGTTACCTTGATGATGCCTTTTCTTTGGTTCAATCTCTTTTGCTCAGGACGAGCAAAGATCTATTTCAGGGAGGAGGGGGCAGGGATGTTGGAGGTGTTTATTGCTCAATTTTCAGCTCCAATACCATCGATAAAAGCCATCAATCAAGGATAGAATGAACATTCTTTTATGCTAATGGCTTTCCACGAGTTTGGGTGAGATATTTGAATGCAGGAAGGAAATACATGGAATATCATAAAAAAAATGGAGAAAAGGACCTCCGGCTGGCCCAATCATAGGCCGGCTGGCCTACTCAGGCTCCAACTACGTTAGATCTTCTCCCAGCAAGGCCTACACTGCTTCCCCGTGTCCAAATCAAGGCCCAGTCCAGCAGGAAACAACCGACATTCTAGAACATGGGCTGACGGGCCTAAACTTGAAGGCCGCACTACTTCTGCTGCCCCCACGAGACAACCGACCATACAACCACCATCAAGAAGCAATCTGGGACGTCCAGGACAAAGGCGATTGTGAACCACCACGATGGACGGCCGACCGGCCCCCCTACTAGGCCGGCCAGCCTAGCTTGGCGCGCCCGCCACTCCATCTTCGGCTATAAGATGTCCCTTGTCCTAAAGACCCTATAAATACCCCTCACTCGCTCCAGAACAACTCGCACCTTGATACATACTTGAGTTAGATACATTTTAGTAGCGGAGCGCTGCTCGTAGTGAGTGAGTAGGAGGGAAGGAGAGTTAGAAGCCCCGGGGTTATGTCGGGGCTCTACTTCGACTTCGCCTCAGGTATGCTTCCTACCTGGGAGTAGTCTACCTAGTCTTCCAGGGCCGGCAACATATAAGGAGATTATTGGTCGGGCAATAAAGGTATTCTGCTTTATTTATTTGTGGGTTTCAGATTTGTAGTAAGTATTTATTTATTTACTATATTGACTGGCTTATATCGATTCACTGGTAGTGATGATAGATGTAAACGTGGTGTTTAGAACTAGAGTTATCCCTGATCTGCTCTTGACCCCACGGAGGATGGTAGCCGCGAGTACGTGTGACAGGCGTACCAGTCTCTGTAATTCACCACGTCTGGGTTATTGTTTTTGTAGGATTTTCAATAGCACGTAGTTCCCCTTAGTAGTTGAACCTAATTCTTAGGTTGCTGCTTTGGCATGCGTGTGCCCCAAAACGAATAATAAATTAAGGCCCTTACCAAATTGCCTAGCTACATAACTCCTTATCATTAGATTGCCTGGCCAGAAGACCTTTATCACTACTGCTTACACCTACACTCTTATGCCCCCTTTTTGGATAATTCACAAGGATTAGGGTCTCTTTTACAGTGTTCATTCCCTGTAGATTCGATACCTTAGAAATACTCCTAGGTGAAAGCTATATCTGTATCCGTAAAGGGTCAAGAAGGAAAGGTGTGTAAATTGTTAAAGTCTTTGTATGGCCTCAAGCAAGCACCCAAGCAATGGGCACGAGAAGTTCGGTCGAACTTTAACATCTGCAAGCTTTGTTGTCAACAATGAAGCAGATAAATGTGTATACTATCGCTATGGTGGAGGCGAGGGAGATATACTTTGCTTGTATGTCGATGACATACTGATTTTTGGGACCAACCTTAATGTGATCAATGAGGTTTAGGAATTCTTGTCCCAAAATTTTGAGATGAAAGATCTGGGAGTAGCCGATGTGATTTTGAACATCGAACTCCTAAGGATGAAGATAGTGGGGTAACGCTGGTTCAGTCCCACTATGTGGAAAAGGTACTGAGTCGCTTTGGTTATAGTGACTACAAACATGCTCCAATTCCTTACGATTCAAGTGTGATGCTATGAAAGAATAAGAGAATAGCAAAGGATCAATTGAGATACTCTCATATCATTGGCTCGCTTATGTATCGGGCTAGCGCTACCGGCCTGGCATCTCGTATGCTGTGAGCAAACAAAGTCGATTTGTTTTAAATCCAGGAGATGATCACTGGCATGCTCTTGAGAGGGGTGTTGCGTTATTTGAAAAGAATCACGAGCTATGGGATTCACTATTCCAGGTATCCAAGGGTACTTCAAGGATATTGATTAAAATTAGATCTCTGATGCTGATGAGATAAAAGCCACCGGTGGATATGTATTCACACTTGGAGGTGGCATTGTTTCATGGAAGTCTTGCAAGCAGACCATCTTAACTATGTCAACAATGGAAGCAGAACTCACAGCATTAGACACATCTACCGTAGAAGCAAAGTGGCTTTATGAATTCTTGATGGATTTACCAGTGATTGAAAAACCCATACCGACTATCTCAATGAACTATGATAATCAAACTATGACAATCAAAGTGAACAGTTCCAAATATAACATGAAATTCTCAAGACATGTGAAGAGGAGACTGAAGTCTGTTAGAAAAATGAGAAACTCCGGAGTGATAGCTTTGGATTACATCCAAACAACTAAGAATCTGGCAGATCCTTTCACAAAGGGTCTTTCACGAAATGTGATAGGCATTGCATCGAGGGAGATGGGACCCACATAAGTTATACCATGGTGGTAACCTGTCCTATGTGATCGGAGATCCCGTGAATTAGGGCGGCGAAACAAGCTGTTGGTTAACTGAGAGGGGAGTGTATTTAGTTACAAACCCACTCCAAAAAGATGCAATACTCTCCTAATCTATATGGCAGGCTGATTTTTATCTTAATGTGTTCCGAGTGGCTTGGTGAGCAGAGATGTTGTCCTACAGAACATCTTAAAGGAACACACCTATATGAGCTCGACTGCTAGTCACAGTCTATGAGGTAGGGGTAATCTCTAATAAGCTCATGAATAGGCCATGAGATTGACTTATATGCCCCAAACTGAGAGGATGCTTACTGCAACTTAGTATCAGTAGGACTTGAGTGAAACCTGTTCGCACAAAACTGCCAATTCAAGGCTTAGTCCATTTGCAGTTGCAGATAGGTGTAGCTCTTGTCAAAACACTGATATATCAAAACTATTGTGTGAGTCTGAGAGTTTTCAAACGTGCCTTTGAAATTTGGTGGGGATTGTTGGATTTATTGGGTGGTGACCATAAATCTGAAATTCCAAAAGGTTTGAGCGCATTATTTAATGGAAGGAGAAAATAATTTGTGAAGTTGGGAAGAGGAAATGAAAAACTCACATGCACATGCACATGCACATGCGTGCTCCTGGTGACTTTTTCCTTCCTCTTCCACTAATACCATTGAGTTAGTTAATTGATTAAGTGCCACACAATGATTAACTCATGGCTGATCATTTTTTCCTTCCTCTTCCACTAATACCATTGAGTTAGATACTTGATTAAGTGCCACACAATGATTAACTCATGGCTGATCATTTCACCTTCCATGGACGCAAGCATTGAGTCCTTGTCCTTTCATCTCTCACGTGGTCTCCCTGGCACCTATATAAAGAGAGCACAAGGCTCCTCTCAGGGACACGAACACAACTCAATCTCACGAAATAGTTGCTGCAAAGTGATCATCCTCGTCCCGACATTTGCGTGGACAAGCATTGGGAGAGCGGCCTCCGGAACCTCGTCTTTCTCACGTTCTTGCACCGGGATAGGAGGACGATAAGGTTTTTAGGGAGCGCACGGCGCGACTGCTCGCTAGTGGTGGTGTGCGGCTACTTCCTCCTCAACACGTGAACTACTACTTCTGCTACTTCTCGATGGCCGCTCCAAGAAATGGTGATGGCGGCATTCCCATGGCAGTTCCTATTGCCGCGCCCGCATCCTTCTCTTCTTGTTGTTTCCTGTTTTCCTTTCCTCTCTTATCAATAAAATAGACATAGTGATGTCTATGCTTGTTCACTACGATCGCTATTTGTTTTTAGTCATGCTTGTCTTTTATGCCTTCATTTTTTGGATTAAGTATTGTAGAATTTTTCCTCTGATTCAAACAGGCACTCCTTAACTTGCAATTAACCCTTGCATGATTATTGTCTCACCTACAGCCTGGACTTGTAGATTATATACTTCCTCGAGCAGCACCTCAAACTTGCACGTTTGTCTCATATTGACCCTGAACTAGGAGATAGTTCAGGCCTTCAGGGGACTAGGTGAGACGAGTGTGCAAGTCTGAGGTGCTAGGTGGCAGAAATTGCTAGGAACGAGAAAGTAAACTGCAGTATAAGGGGGTGCGGGTGAGAGAAGCATGCGAGGTGGACTAAAAGGTAACTGCAAGTTAACCATATACATTACAAGGGCAGAGAAATGAAACGAAAAATGCAGGTAAAGGGTGTCTGTGATTCAATCTCTTTAATTTATCAGTAAAAATCGCAAGTTCTACGAGTTAAGGAGTCTTCGTGACTCGAGACATGCATGCATGTGCGAAGGGTTGATAAAGTAAATCGCAAGAGGGTGTGAGATAAAAACGCAATCTCAAGGGGGCAATGGGCAATGTTCTCGTCCAAAGTTATCAAACAATAGTGTATTGATGCATCTTATACATGTAAATGTGTACGGAAAACTAATAGCATAGACCTAATATAATAAACCATTCCTAAAATGTTAAGCGTGCACAAAGTATCTACATTTTTAATACCAGAAAATGCTTTTCCATGTTCCATCAAATGCCAATACCAGGTAAATTACTTTTCTTGTAAAATAACTGCAGAAACAAAAACTGATTTGTTTTTTCTAAAAAGATGTATTATCCTAGATATAGCTACACATTATGGCTGCTACCCCACCGAGGCATGCAACTATTTTGTTAGAGTAAAGTACATGGCCGGTCCTTAAACTTGTTTATCTGTGTCACTTAGGTCCTCATACTCTCAAAGTGTAGATTTTGCTCCTTAAACTTAGCCTCGGATGCCATTTAAGTCCCTATACTCTCAACTAACAGTTTTGCCTTCCTAAACTTAGCCTCGGATGCCATTTAGATCCTTATACTCTCAAAATACATCATTATCATTCTAGTTAAAATAATTAAATTTTATCTTTCATAGAAATTAATTATAGTTAAATAAACATGATTTTTTTTACTCAAATATGTGTATTAATGAATGCATTGATATTCTAGTTCATTCAAGTGAGCAGGAACAAAAAAATGAAACAACAGATGTTGTTAAGCATTGTTGCGTCAATTTTTTTTAAAAAATTACAAACTCTAGTCATGAACAATAAAATTAGCAAATAATACAAACTTTTTCAATAATAAAAAATACACATTCACTCTCCAATTTTTTCAAATTATAGCATGCATTAGGTGGTCTGATTCACATTCGCTCGTCCAATTTAATTAGTTGGGATAGCACTATATTTTGATAGCATTGGACCAAGATGGCACCCCAAGCCAAGTTTCGAGACCTAGATTTGCATTTTGAGAGTATACGGACCTAAATGACACCCGAACCTAAGTTTAGGAAGCCAAAACTGCAATTTGAGAATATGAGGACCTAGGTGACACGTCTGGACAAGTTTAAGGACCGGCCATGCACTTTACTCATTTTGTTATCATAGCTGTTAGAATTATCTAAAAATACAAATGTATTATCCAAAGAGGTTTATGCATGGCAAAAAGAAAGTAAAAAAAATCAATAATGTCGAGCATTCAGATTTTGAAACAGCAACAAAGATTGTTTCTTACACATTCGACTGTGGAATGCCTTTCTCCTATCAATATCTCCATGATCGTAATTCCCAGACTATATATGTCTGACTTCTTTGTTATTTCTCCACCCAGCAACTCTGGCGCACAATAGCCCCTGCACAGTAATTTCAAATTCGATTAGCTTAAGCACAAGGGAAATATAAAATGTTTGGCCTCTGACCGTAGCTGTTGGGTTTTCAAGATGATCAGCTAGCTTACAATGTGCCAATCAGTTTTGTTGAAATCTCCCTGCTTTGATTTTCATTGAAACACCTTGAGAGACCGAAGTCAGCAATTTTTGGTTCCATATTACAATCCAGAAGTATATTTTGGGGCTTCAGATCCAAATGAACAATATTCTCCTTGTGAAGATAATGTAAGCCCTGGCAAATTCCCTTTATTATTTGATAGCGCTTCCTCCATTCAAGTCCCTGAGATGCATCTGAAAAAGCGAAGAGCAGATGGACGGTGTGAAATTTAATGAATTTGAACTTACACATTAATTGAACCATACATGAAGCACTTCCTCCAGTATCAGAATTCTAGTCGTTTTGAGGTTGTCCTAAGTCAAGCTTTTTAAACTTTGATGGGAAATTTTTTTATGTGTTTAGAAATACTAAAATGACAATATGATTTCATAAAAATACACTTTAACTATATTTTATAGCAAAAAAATATTAGTCAAAGTTATGTTTTGGAGACCATGTTAATGTCCAAAATGACTCGAATTTTGATATTGGAGGGAGTAGTCCGATTTCACAGGAAAGATTTGTAGGACTCGAGAAAAGTCGCCGAAATTCACCAAAGGAGGCATTAAATAAAAGACAATGAGGAGCATATATAACATATAAGATAACATACGACATGACAATTAAATTCTCCGATTCGAATGCTCAGGACAAGTGGAAAAATATGATTGAAATGGAAATGGCATACCAGTGATATGCAAAGAGAGACTCCCTTTTTGTAGATACTCGAAGCAAAGTAACCTTTCTTCCATGCCCGCCATAATAAGCTTCCCATCATGAATTAATATTTTCCCTTGTGTGTCAGCACAGTAACCTAGAAATCTTACAATATTCTTGTGCTTCGACCTCATCAGACAGTGGATCTCTTTATTGAAACATTTCTCATCAATCGGAAATGAGCGGAGCCTCTTCACAGCTACCATCCTGTTCCGAAATGCTCCCTGCAATCACAGATTGCCATGTTAGCATGAGCGAATTTATAGATCAATTTTGAATAAGACAAACAGGGTTTAACAGTTCTCATACCTTGTAAACCTTTGCAAACCCACCTGCGCCAATCAGCTGATTATCCGAAAAAGTATCTGTGATGGCCTTCAGAAGAGATAATGGCAAGTTGCTCGGCTCTTCATTTCCATCAAGTATGCGCTCCAAGAGATTGTACATGGAAGCTAATTCATACTCCATTTGGTATTACATATAACACCCTTCAAACAATAGCCATAATTCATTATAAGGACAATGAAATTGCAACCGATCAAGAACAATAGATTTGCAAAATCAGTCAGACGCTATGATGAAATCAGCTATGGTCTGTATGTGATGAATAGTTGACATCAAAATTAAACAGGATGGCCGTTGCAGCGATAGCTAGTAAGACCTGCCAACGAGGAGGATCATGGAATGATGTGATACGTCTTAACATTATTAAGACTTGTTTTGGTAGAAGCAAGCAGCATATCATGCTATGAGTAGCATGCAATTTCATTTCAATGACTGAGGTAGAGATGTTTGTATTCTTCAGGCGACAAGGTAATCAATTCATAGGATGGTTCTATGTGGTACTTTTTGGGAGAAAGTAATTAATGTCTAGTTCAAGCTTGGAAGCTTTTAATACGTGGCCTTCTTTAACTTTTCAAGAACTCTAGGTCATTTGACTTAGTGAAGGTACTAGTGAGTAGCTATATTCAAGAAGGGAAACACTAGAGTGAAGATTTTGAGTGTTCATGAGAGTGCCTTTGGGAATCAAACCACTTGCCACCATAGTGTTAGGTCAATTGAGGATTCTAGATGTTACTCTTGGTCATTGGTGTGCTTTTATTAAGTTAGTTGACTTAGAGTTTTGGTACATTTAATTACCAGGCCGCCAGCAAGGCCGTCATGGCATCATGACGCCTACCATTGGCTGTGTACAAAAGAAGAGAAAAATCTGATCTCAAAACCTGTTTCCATCTGGGAAAGCTAAGTGATTCACATTGAAAATGATATCATTGTGATGATTCCAGATTGTCCATGCACCTATCATGATCACCTCCATGTAGCAGTCATAAGTGAAGACCTACAGGAAAACTTCTTCTCGAAGTGCCCTATAGGAAAACCATCTTGTGCTGAAAAACATCAGACAATCCGGTCAAAGTTTTGAACCCCAAAAACTCACATCTTTATTAGAACCTTTTATCATGTGCTTAAAAATTGGGAACCTCCAATTTAGGAAAGACTTGATTCCCTTCACTGATTCTCCAACTTGTCCATCTTCCAATGGCTTCTAGCTACTTAACTTTCACGAGCTAGATTTTACAAGCATGCACATGTTAACTCAACTAGCTAGTTCTACATGAAGCAACAAATTTCAACCACCTTTGATAGTCCAGCTAACCTTTCAGGATAAAGAAAACTCCTCTTTATCTAAGTGTCTACCACACAAGAGTGAACCCTTAAACCTTCTCAACCTTAATCTTCTATTTCCATTATTCGTACTCCCAATATTATCCATGATCATCCTTACCATGGGGTTGGTTATGAAGCCCGATCACCACATGATAAACTCGAATATGGAACGAGAATAATATCATGATGGTTAGTCATATGGTATGTGATGTCATCTATCTCGAAAACTCAAGAACCATAAGGGAAGGTCATGAACCTAACACGATTGTACCTTCTTTCTCTTACCTGCTTGTAGGTTGAGTCCTGCAAGAACTAGCCAATCATTCTCCTTCTCTTTGTGGCTCCATTGCACCTTCCTACCCATTCATCCATTCGATCACTAATCATTCTCCTCTATGTGGCTTTATTGCACCTTCCTACCCTTTCATCAATATGATCACTATTGCAACTCCTTTAGATCCATTCGATCACTAATCACCCATCGCAAAAAAAAAAATGTTGAATAGGGTCTTGCATTGGCCACAAACATCGGACTTGGTAGGAATAGAGAGACAACAATCTGGCCTTCTTGATATGTATGCCTCCCACTCTTCCTCTATCACCAGCCTTCTTGACATGTATGCCTCCCAATCTTGAAATATCCATTTGCCACTTTCTACAAAAAGTAGCAACACCACCGGACCCCTGACCATCTATTTCTCAAGCCATCAAAATATTCGGTGAACATATTATACTGAACCCCAAAAGATAAACAACTTCACTTGCATTCATCGGACCTTCTTTGATTTGTCATCACTAGAACTTCTCTGTCATCAATCGACCATCTGGTTAACACATCACATTACAATGGTGGAACTCCATATTAAAAATTAAAAAAAAATCTACTGCTTAGTCACCGGAGTGCTAAATCGTCTAGTGAAGACAAATTTCCTAAACCCTGAAGACTTCTTCTCCGGATGCTCACTTGGAAAACCATCTGGTGCTCACAAACCAGAGCATCGGACCATCCGGTCAAAGTTTTTGACCCCGAAAATTCACATCAACCTTTTACCCCGTGAAAAACTAGGAACCTCTAATTGAGCCAGACTTGATTCACTTCACCGATTCTCCAACTTGTCCATCTTCCAAGGGCTTCTAGCTACTTAACTTCCAAGAGATAGATTTTACCAAAGCATGCACATGTTAACTCCACTAGCAAGTTCTATGTCAAGCAACAAATTCCAACCACCTTTGATACTCCAGCTGACTTTTCAGGATAAAGTAATCGTCTTTGTCTAAGTGTCTGCCACACAAGAGTGAACATTTAAACCTTGTCAACCTTAATCTTCCATTTCTATCATTGGTACTCCCAATCTATCCATAATCGTCCTTGCCATGGGGTTGGTTATGCAGCCTGGTCGTCACATGATAAACTTGAATATGAAATGAGAATATCACGATGGTTAGTCATATGGTGTGTCATCTATATATCTCCAAAAACCTAAAAGCTATAAGACAAGGGCATGAAGCTAACACCACTGTACCCCCTTTCCCTTACCTACTTGTAAATTGAGTCCTGCAAGAGCTGGTCATTCTCCTTCTCTCTGTGGCTCTATTGCACCTTCCTATCCTTTCATCCATTTGATCACTATTCATTCTCTTTCTCACTGTGGCTCTATTGCACCTTCCTACCCATTCATCCATTTGATCACTACTGCACTACTCGAAGCTGGCACGCACATTCATGGGTAGAGGTGGAGCGAAGCACGGCAGGTGGTGGTGATGGGGCAAAGAGGCAAGACTGCCTTTTGCCCATTGCCGTGTTGTCACTCGACTCAGGCAAAACGCCGCGTGCAACCTTATAACAGGATGTCGTGTAGAGTGTTTATGTTGTTTTTTATAGTATTTGACTGTGTACACGGGTCAACCGTTTACAAGTCTGATGAGGCCCTCAGTGTTGTTCCCATTCATCCTCTACCTGGTTTTGTTAATTTTATTTAGTTAAACACAGAATAATACCAGTGCACTAGTTCTAATGCTCATAAATACAAATTGAAATGCTCTCCTGATTAATAAGTTAATAAAAAGGTTTGAATTTACAAATGTCTCGAGTTAATTTGAGGGTACCATAAAAGTGTTCAATAACTATCTGGTCGACTCAGCATAATAGCTGCGATTCCTATGCAAAAGTGGTGAGTGAACCATCTTGACTCAACTCCTTGTGTGTATGAACACATTTGAACTACGAAACAAATTAACAGAAACGATAAATAAAGCAGAACAAAGTGCTACAGCACAACTCAGATAGAAAAATGGGGGGGGGGGGGGGGGGGGGGGGGGGGGGAGTCCACAGGAGAAATACTTATAAATTAAATAATTAGTTATTGCAAGTATAGAATGCGGGCTATAGAAATCAGATGAAATCCGTTGCTCCACTCAAGGCTGCGGACCGTGCGGCATACCATTTCTTAGGACACGCTAGAGAGGCAGGACAGCGGGTCAGCAAACAATCTTATCTGGCTTGAGAATAAACACCTCAATAAATCTTGGAACATTAATAGAATCGAAGCTGGGAAAAATTACTATAGCTTGATCCCAAAAGTCAGTCTTCCCGGAAAGAGAAGAAAACGAAAGGGCTTAATTGGTTGATCCCAAATCAAACTGGCTACGGTGTACATATAGATCTAAAAGAAAAAACAGGCTAATACTCAACTGGAGACTAGTTAGTAAAAGCAAGGTCGGAGAAGTTAACAAATCAAACAAAAAAAAAAAAAGCCAGCAAGGTGGTCAACGGATCCGCTGATGCAATTTGTGTCAGCATCGGAGGTCAACGGATCTGTTGATGGCGATTTGTGTCAGCGTCGGAGGTCAACGGATCTGCTGATGGCGACGTGAATCAGCAAGGTCAACCGATCTGCTGTTAGCCATGTGAATCAGAGGCCCGCGGTTTGTTGATGCAGACAGAGCAGCGTACCTGGTTTGGGCTCGCAGACCATCGATACACGGTGCTGACTGGCACCTCAGCAGCACCCACACACGCCTCGCGTTCGGCGAACGCCCACTTTCCTTCCGGTGGTAGAACAAAGGATTCGTCGCCGTCGACTGCTCCGGCGGGTGGCGGGGCACCCTTGGTACAACTGGTCACTGGACTGGTGCGTATACTGAGGGGAAGACTCGACTGGCCTGGATAACAAGTCTTTCGCCAAAAAAGAAAAAAAAAACGGATAACAAGTGTTGACGGTTTAAGACTTTATCAGGGCGTAACACGATATTGTTATATTCTCAAGCCCCTCTCGGTCCAGCGTCTCTAAAAGCGTACGTCCTCAGTATGGACATCTCAACTTTCTCTAAAGGCATGTACAATAATGTAGACTGTATGAATTTTTCGATTGACGGTATATAAACAGCAAAACAGACAACTCATACAATGCATTTATTAGTCTGTCTGTATACAATTGAATTCATAAATGATGCAATAAAACAATGTGATCAAGTGTGGATTCTACCTTGTACACCATGTTGTTTCTTGTAGAAGAAAATCAATTGTATATTAAAATAAATTGAATAATATATAGATAGATAGATAAAAATGTTCTCATCTCTCATAGGCACATCAAACTGTAGCACTACGTCTTAGTCTAGCAGAAAAATATTCAAAGTATATACATGCTCGTTTATTTTGTCAGATACATTGTTTTTATTCACTTTAGACTATTGTATGAAGACTATTTTCAGAATGGCTGTATTTACAAAACAGCAAGGACTAAATCGAAAAAATAACAATCTTATCCTGGTGGAGCTCAGCCTTGTGAGTGACGGGCGATGCTTATCCACATGGAGCTCGCCCTCCTGATGGCCATGGCGTTTCAGCGGTGCAGCTTGTGGGAGAGGCGCCACGGCTTTGCGTAGGCGAGATGTCTGGAGAGAGGAAGCCACAGCAGGCGCAGCATGCAGTTTAATGGCCGTAGGAGGCATGGCGCACTGCGAGGCAAGGCATGGCGGACGACGCAGTTCGAGGCAAGCTTGGTCACGGATGGAGCAAGCTCAGGTAATCCCAACAATGTCGAGATTAGCTCCTCCCTCGTGCTCTGCCAAAGCTTTGCGCTCTTCTGCTCCTGCAAGATTTCGCCTTGCGCTACCTTGTGACTTCATGCCGCATGCTCCTGTAGTTCTTGACTGGATTGGGATGAAATTGTGGTCGAGAGGGAAAGAAATTTAGCAGCCAAAAATGGCTTGCGGCGATGGATATTTGCCTCTGCCTCCACCATTTTTCGCATGGTCGCCGCACGAGATCAAGAGAAGTCAACGAAGTCGTCGTCCTCATCTGGGAGCACGAGCCGCGGCCGTGCCTCCTCTCTCTTCATTAAACAACGCAAAACTGACTGACGTGGCCCTATATAGACAGCGCATTAAACAGCGTGATACATGCCCTCATGTCAGCATTTATCATGTCAGCAAGAACATAACTCATGTCAGCATTTATCGTATGCTGAAGTTTTTAATGCATTTGTATGCATAAACATCTCGAATTAATCCATTGCTAAGTCTTCAAAAAGAGATAGAATACTCTCAAAAGAGTTTCATTTTCATTAAATATAAAGTTATGTTCTCAATTGAGGACCAGAGGGACGTGATGTTCATAGGGGAGACGATTTGTGGTCGTGGCTTTCTTAGGAGCGGAGAGACGGCAGCTACACGGTGTAGGGAGGGGCTGTGCGTGCTTGGGATTTTATAGGGCAAAGCGTGTTGGGCTGGGCCGTACAGGGCTCAGGGCTGCCTACGTGATAGGCTAGGTTGATGCCGAGCTGGGCTTGTGGGGTTAAAGGATGAGAAAAGTCCTTTTTGCCTCCCTCAACTATAGAGGGTAACGCAATTTACACCCCCAACTACAAAACCGGGTATCTGATACTCTGAACTCATCATCTCGGTGCAATTTACCTCCCTCGGCGGTTTTCAGAGCGGTTTTGTCTGACGTGGCATAGTGGGTCCCACATGTCAGGTGCCATGTCATTTACTTTTTTTCTTTTTTTTCTCTATTCTTCTCTTTCTTCGCCTCTCAGTGCAGCTTCAAGAATGGCAGCGCCGCCGCTCCCGCGTTCGCTCCCTGCCACCACAGCCGCAGACATCGCCACAGAATGAGAAGGGGGAGGAGCCGCGTGCCGGTCCTCCACCGCTCAAGACGGCAGTGCCTCCGCACCTGCATACGAGCAGGAAGAAGAGCCCGTGCGCACACATGCGACGGCGTCAGTGAGGACGACGTGCGGCAGGTCCGGCCCCGCCGTCTCCCTCTCCTTGCTCCTCCCCTCCCCGCCTCTCTCTCTCTCCCCGCGCCGCCCCACCCAGCCCTCTCTCCCCGCACTGCCCCGTCAATTTTACCGTCTGGTTCACGCCGCCGCTTATTCCCGCGCCGCTCGATCCTCTCCTGCCCCGCCATCTCCCTCTCCCAGCGGCGCCCTGCCGTCTCCCGCTCCCGCGTCGCCTCTCTCCCTACACCGCCCCTCCCCGCGCTGCGCTGCCCTGCCGCCTCCCTCTCTTGGCGCTGCGCTGTATGGGGAGAGGGAGAGGGCTGATCGGGGCCCGGTGGCACATGGGGGGAGGGGGAGAGAGAGAGAGAGAGACTGCGTGGGGGGGGGGGGGGGGGGCAAGGAGGAGCTGCGGCGCGGTGGCAGGCGGCACGAGGAGGGCGGTGGCGCGTACCGAGCGATGGAGGCAGCGGCGCGCAAGGAAGAAGGCGCAGTGCCCTTTGGGGAGAAAGAGAAGAAGAGAAAAAAAGAAAAAGAAAAAGAAAATGACGTGTCACATGACATGTGGGACCTATTGTGCCACGTCAGACAAAACCGCTTTTGAAAACCGCCCAGGGATGTAAATTGTACCGAGGTGATAAGTTCAGAGTATCAGATACCCGGTTTTGTAGTTGAGGGTGTAAATTGCGCTATTCCCTATAGTTAAGGGAGGCAAAAAGGACTTTTCTCTTAAAGGATCGGATAGATAAGTTGTGAAGGCTGAGAGAAGGCCAAGAGAATGGGAAAAGGATCATCGCACAGCTAGCCACACAAGTTTTTCGGTGCAGACACTAAAAAGCTTGGTGTACAGCTCACATGGAACTCATGGTAGGAGGAAAAACAACAAGACATGGTTGAGTGTTTATAGCTCTATGTTTGATTAAGATGCACCTCAAGGTACAGGGAAAGAGAAACAGATATAAACAACAATAATGGCCTCGAGGTGATCAGTTGCCTGTTTTGGTGCAGCTAGCTTCTCTGAAAACATATAGTAGAACACGAGAGTAAAGAAAATTTGATTGGTGGTTAAAAGAAAACTTCTAGCTGCAGCCTGGGACTAAAATGCAGAGATTAGGTAAACTTGCAAAACAGCAACATAGAGCTGCCAAGGATTCATTGCAACTAGCTTGCAGGCATAGTTAGGAAGAGGAAAACAAGCACAAAGAACACTGGTAGATTCATAGTGCTATCTGTTTCAGACAGAAACTGATAGAGAAATAAAGAGTAAGAACGAAGAAAGGATTGAAAAATAAGATTGGGTAGCTAGCATGCAGGTAGCTCATTTCTTGAAAATAAATGAGAGCATTGAGCGCTCATTGCTAGCAGAGAATAAAGCGGCAGGGTAACAGCACGAGAGACATGACTTGGATGTACATAGCTTCATGCCACGATCAGAGGAACAGAAATTAAGAATGGCAGACGAGAGAAAACAAAAGGGACAGAGGAGGTAAAACAAAAGACATGCAGAGATATTTCGATTGCATAGTTTTGTTGAACGCAGATAGCTTGATTGTTTGCTTACTGATGGAGAAAAGAGAAGAAAAGAAATGGATAAGCTGACAGCTTGGCCGAGATTAGGCCTAGGCTAGAAATAGGATTATTATCGATGTTTGAAAACTAACCTGAACTACAAGATCACTATCAAATTTTGAAATTTATTATTCACATAGAGAAACGCCTAATGCAAACTAACCAGCATGACCGCAACAAACAAATTTATATAACCTATATTAATTTAATTTGTTTAGAAAATAAATCTTGACTAAATAAAAGTGATAACACTAAGATATTAAAGCAAAATTTTAAAATATTCTAAAAAGTTTGAAAATTTAATAAAATTTATGCACAAACTAAAATTTGAAATTTTGGGATGTGACATGCGTAGTCCCCATGATCGCCCATCGTGGGGCGGCGGCTGAACTTCATTATTTAGAGACCGCGTGGGCTGAACCGCTTGAGCCCATGCCTGTAACATGACCGACCACCTCGCACGTCTCACAATGACACATGACAGCGGTCAAGCTGGTGACCCACGTCGCTACAGGAAGCCTCTGTGTCGTACATGAGCAACAGGGAACAACAGGAGTTGGAGAGGATAGTGTCCGGACAAGCTACAGGGACGCGTCAACAAGACACACCTCGACGTCATCAACCCCATATCTGGGGAAATCGGAGCAGACTTGTGATATCCCACTTTTTACAATTATTTAATCTGCCAATTTTAGTAATATAGAGCTCACTAAATTAGCTTAAGGAAAATTTTTCTTTAAAAAAAATAATATGTTGCATAGCATCCCATGGATCATAAATCATTTCACGCATTTTTGCATTTGTTTATTTCATTTTATTACGTGGGAAATGTCCCTAAAATGTTTTATATAGAAAGTAGAGAGAAAGAGGACAGGAAATCAAAATAGTAAAGGAAATGGAATTTCCTAATCCTTTCCGGGCCGAAACTCTTTCCCCCTTCTCTCTCTCTGCAGTCACAGATAGGCAGGCCCCACTCCTCTTCTTCCCCTCGCCACTGGACTTTCCTTCCCAAACCGTGCCACCGCCATTTGAAATTGGCACCCGTGCGCTGCTGCCACGCTTCATTGCGATTGCACCCACGGATTTGCTGCGATCTCCTCTCCCCTTCCCTTAATCAGGGCTCGTTCGGTTGCAGGGCCAGGAATGAAACTCGGTCCGCTACAAAATGGTCGTTCGGTTAGGCCTGGCCCAGAATGAAAATGGTCCGGAACGACCTTTTCACCCCCTCCATCCACACGGAACTAGACCGTGTCATCGACCCTGTGGAATAGAATCGTGTCTCGCGAGTCACAAGCGAGACGCGAAGGGCGAGGTGAGACTAGGCAGCAGCGACGCGAGGCGAGAGGCAACGGTGGCAGCGGCCCGGCCTGTAACATCCCCACCCTAATCATGCTCCTAATTTCTCTGTTAGTACAAAATCATCACAAGATTAATTGATCAAGTCAAGATTTTGTTCAAAAAAAAACAATTTGAATATGGTCAAAATTAGGCTTGAACTAAAACTTTGAATTTTGCACAACAGTTGGCCCATTTAAATTTTCTTCAAATACATGCTCCAAAATAGAAGTTTGGAGAATTTTCCAGAATTTTATAATAAGGGGGAGCAGTTCAAATAATTTTGAGGAACATTCAAACAATTTCTGTCTTTACAGAATTTTTGCTTAAATTTTGTGCCGATATGTGAAAGGTTCCAATAAGGAAAATTGATCATGTAGATCTGACCTTCCATCCCATAATTTCCCAGAATTTTCTGAGTGTTGGAAGCTTGTGTTTGGATCAGTTCCTTTCAGCACGTTTGAAAATTCGTTGAAAATTTGGAAAAGTACTACGGGACCCGCTCGCCAGTTCTCTACCTCTGTCTCTCTCGCTGCAACTCTGCAGTATGCCATTGACGAGCGTTGCTACAGCCGCGCGCATGGGCACTCAACTGCTCCATGGACACTCCCGCACGCCAGCTCGATCCTATCCCTTCACTCTTCGTCGCAGTCAAGTCATCGCTCCTCTTCATTTGTTCTCAACGCATGCATCCATCGCCGCCGTTCACGACGGGCCGAGCTCGCCGCCACCACCGTCACTCCCCGAGCTTGGCCCCATCAGAAAAAAGGTGCGCAAGGAGGCCCTCTATCCTAGACATAGCACCCACTTCGAGCTTCCCCAACCTGTAAAGAAATCGATGAGGGATTTCAAACATGGCCGCCCATGGTGAGCCGGGGTTAAATTCCTTTTTGGACAACCTGCACAACCCCCTCACGCACCCCCCCCCCCCCCCGACCAACTTGTTCCCCCTCTCTGCAGTCGATCTCACGGGATTTCGCCTTCTTCCCCGCCGCCGAACACCAGACCTGCCGGCCCTTCGACGAACTCCACGTTCCAGCCATCTCCCACGTCTACACATGCAACGGTGAGCTTCTTCTTTGTACGTAGAAGCTCGATATCGCGCAAGAGCACGTCGCCGGTGATCCTAGTCGCTGGAACGGCGCCGCAGCCAACCTCACCGCCGTCTTAGCTCCCGTGACCGTACACATGCACACGTAGTTATCCTAGTGCCGCCCTCCAGCCCTTGTCGGTATGCTAGCCACGGTTTTCGTTAGAGCGTCCCCAACGGGTCCAACTGAGCTAACTCTTAGAGTGGACATGTCAGCATTGATCCTACGTGGAGTAAAGAGAAGGAGGAAAGAGAAAGGAACCGCCTCTTGATCAAGAGGCAGCCTCTTTCAGAAATCGAGACGGCAAGAGGCAGTGTAGAGTATGCTTGGAGACCAAACTGGCTCTTGTGCACGCATTTTCTCCCTCCCGCGTGGATCAAGTGCGCCCCGCGCCAAATCGTTGGGTCACAGGCATGGAGCGCGCCAAATCACTGCCCGGCGCGCAAAGTCTCATTGACAGCATCATGTTCCCTCCTCAACTTCCCTAGGGATTTAGCCCCAAAGCTGTGCAACCACCGGTGATGCCTTGCCGCTCGAAGAGAGAGGTCGCTCCACCTCCACCACCGGTGCAGGTTGCAGCCGGTGCGGCACCTTGGTGGCCCATGGCTCCTCCTCCCGGCGTTTTCCCCTCCACGGTGCACCCATCTGGTGGATTGATGGATCCTCTGTTAGGATCTGCAGCGTGGTGGCCTGGTCTGCCTAGGCTGCCGCCGCCGTCGCCGTCCTCTACGGCACTCAATCGGTCTGAAGGCGATTCAGCCATATGCCAAGGACGGGATGAACTCTAAGACATCCGATTGGTAAGATCCTATTTAATCTCCTTAATGCCTTCTGTGATTTTTTGTATGTGAGTCGTACCTTGTAGTAGTTTGAACGGATTGGTAGGATCTTGCCTATTTTAATCTCCTTAATCCCTTATCTATTTTTTCTATGACCCCTGACTTGTAATTTGGATTAAATACCAGTAAAGCAAAGGATTAGTTTATCAGATTGCAAGAACATGGTGCGATTACAAGGATTGATCTATCTTGCAGTGGTGTGGACTGAAGTCCGCCAGGCGGGTTACTAAGCTATTTACAGCATGGCCTCACTTCGTTCCCGGCACTATGGCCACCTGCTCCGTCGGTATCATCAGGCTCTCAACATGATGCTGCATCGGCACCATCAGGCTCTCAACATGCTGCCCCACAAATCGTCGTAGATGATGTCCAAGATGCTAGGAAGGTGTTGGGGGATCGAAGGTCTTGGTGGGACAGATCGAAGCCCTCCAACGAGTGATAGAGGTGTTTTGGTTCTGGCGAAGCCTTCGGTGGTTGTTGATGCCTTCGAATCTCTTCGCGAAGCCCTCTTCGCTTGTCGTCGTTGTCTTCTAGTTGGAGCGAAGCCCTTTTTTGTGGTCCGCGGTGCCGGACGAAGAGGTTCTCGTTCAGGTTCCCTGCAGTTCAATTACGCGAAGCTCTCCTTCTCCCGCGATGCCGGGCGAAGGGGCCAGGTGATTAGAGAGTTCAGAGCACGGTGCAAATGATTCTTCCTTTGGCTCGTGGCCCGAAAAACCGATGTGATTCCAGGATCCTCTCCCTCCATATTTATAAGGGGGAGAATGATCATATTTACATGCATGCCATTGGCTGTATAAGCACGGCTGTTAGTTTGATTGTCTTCTCCGTTTTGCCTTCGCCATCGGCTGTTAGTCTTCGCGTGGGTCGGGTAGGGGCTTCGGTGCAGTCCCCGACATCGCATTCTCCTTCGCGTGTGTCTTCATTTCTTCCGGTTGATTTGTCCCTTGACCTGGATCGCAGCTGTCTTCCCAACATTAGCCCTCAACTGTTGAAAGGAGGTGAGCGAAGCCGTTTCCTTGAAGCAGTTATCTCTTTAGCTGCGATTTTTTCCTTATTTTATTCCTAGTTGTTCATATTTTGGTATATTTCCCTTTTCTTACTTAAACCCTTGGTTGTACGGTTTTTCACCTCAATGTCCCCAGCTTTCTGCAGGTCTTTAAATATGTGTCGCTTTCACCTTTTCCGATTCGTATCTTTTTACCGTCGTGGCTGCTTTGTTGGCATCTCCTCTTTCGAAGGTACTTCTTTTCTTCCTTCGATGGCTAGGCAGAAGTCGCCAGCGTTTCCTAGGGGTTTCCATTCTCTTCGAGCTGGTTATTTTTTTACAAAGTCTATCTCCGCCTCCCGTTATAAGGGTATCTTTTCGCAGTGCTATTCGGAGTCTGGTCTTGTTGATATAGATTCAATTCGTCTTCCTTTGCATGGTCCGAAGCAAATCCCAGAGATCCGTCTGAAACCTCGAAGCGATGAGTTTGTTGTCTTTTCGTCATTTCTGGATGCCGGTCTATCCTTTCCTCCTTCGAGCTTTGTCCTTCGTGTTCTTTCTTTATATCATCTCCAACTTCATCATCTTACTCCTGTTGCTGTCGCAACCATGTCGGCCTTCGCTTGGGCTTGCATTAGCGAAGGTTTAAATCCTGAACCTCATGCCTTTTATCGAGTATACCAGGCCCGGCACACTCCTACCTATGATCATGAGCAACATCTCAGCCCTTGCTTCGGAGTTGTTGGTTTTGAGGCTAGGGAGGGGTTTTTGACGCCTCTTGGTAGCTTCGATCCTCCAACCTTTGATGAATGGGTGAAAGATTGGTTCTACTATAAATATCTTGACGTCGATTTCTACACTGGGAAAGCTTCTGGCATATGGATCACCAATGACTTAGAGCCTTCGCAGAATGGCTTGGTTTCTCAATGTGTTGATGCTTTCGGGAGGGTTAGTCAGAGAATGACCCTTCGTGACATCCTGGAGGAATGCTTTGCTGCTGGTGTTCTTCCCCTTGCTCGTCGCAGTTGGAGGCCCACTTCTTTTGGTAGAAATAAGTTTGGCTTAAGAATGCCAGTTTTTCCTTCGATAACGGGACCCTGTATGATTCTTCCTTGTGCTTCGTTGCCTTTGATAGCTTCCTCTTGTTTTCTTCCCCCCTTTTTTTTTATTCCTTCAGCTTACACTTCGTTGCTTTTGCAGGCTTCAATCTCTGGTCACCTCAAGACCGAGTTACTTCTTTTCTTGGGAAGTTCTCTCGGAAGGAGTGGGTTGAAAGCACTCGAAGGGGCATCAGTGTTCGAATTAATCGGTTTTATCTGAGCTTCGATTTGTGCCTTCACAATCGTCTTTTTCCTGAGGACAATTCGTGTGAAAGAGATATCTTTCCCTACTTCAGTGTTTCAGGCTCTTCGACCGTTGAGATGGATCCTTCGCTGGCAGTTGTTACTCCCGATGTTGAGTCCATTCCCAGGGATACTGAAATTCCATCTTCGCCAGGTTCTCTTCTTGTGCCGACTTATTCTCTTATCTTTGAAGAACCGTCTCCTGACGCTCCTTCGAATTCAGCTATTCCTCCTGCTACGCTTGATATTGCTTGCGAGAGTTCTTCGTTGGTACCTTCGGTGGGTTTGCAAGTTTCACCAGCTGTTGCTTCGGATGCTGTCTGTACAGCTGGGGTTGCAAAAAGGTCTGAATTGATTAATTCCTGTCCACTGGTTCCTGAGCGTTCAAAAGGTGCTTTTGGTCTTCCGAAGAAGTCTTCGTTTTTCGGTTTACTTGGCAAGCGGAAACTTTCGGAGGTTTCGGGTCCAAGTCAGGATATTACTTCTACTTCGGGTACTGCCTTGCCTTTGAGTAGCGCCGCTGTCCTGCCTTCGCAATCTTCAAATCCTGGTATTCATTGTCAAAGGATTGTTTTTCCTCCTTCTTTCTTTCTCTTCTTCTTTTTTTTATTGTTATTATTCTCATGATCCTTCGCTTATCTTCCTTTTTCTTTAGATGCTTCGAGCTTGGGGTCTCTTGAACTGGATGTTGAAACCATGCTATTGTCTATCAATGACGACATTCAGGCTTCGGGTGCTCTTGATTCTGCTGCCCGGAAGGTCCGGTTTCCGAAGGTTGAGCTTGGTCTGTCAAACCTTTCGGGTGACGTTCTCTTTCGTTCCTTGGTTGCTCATCAAATCAAGGTTAGTATTTTACTTGTCCCTTTTTTTTCTCTTATTTTTTTTTTGTTATGTACTTCGTGTTTCTTCTAACAGCTTCGCTTCTTCCTTCTTCTAGTCTATTATTCTTGCTCGAGCTTGCGCTCGTGAGTTCCAAGATTCTTCTGGTGATTCGCTACTCGCGTCGTCTCTTCAGGCCTCTCTTTCTGCGAAGGATGATTCCCTGAAAGCTTCTTCTGTTGCCTCGTCTGACTTGCTGGCTGAGGTTGAGGTTCTTCGAAGCCATAAATCTAGGGTTATTTCTGATATGTCTGTTCTTGAAGAAAAGATTCGCGAAAGGAAGGCTTCGCTGGAGAAGGAGAAGCTGTTTAATGAGCATCTTTTGTCCCGTCTATCGAAGGCGTCTCAGCTAAAGATGTCTTCTGTTGATAACTCCTTCGCTAAATCCCTTGTCCTTTGTGGTCTTGTCAAGGAGCTGTTTCAGGCACTTGGAGCAAAATATGATGAGGTGCCGGCGGATGCTTCTTTGGAGGTTTTGGGCGAGTGGCTTCGTTTGAACCTGGCTGGTCTTGTTGAAATATGCAGGAGCTTTTCTTATGATGATGTGATTCTTATGATTCGAGATCTTCTCCACAGCTTTTCTTGCGAATGTAGCGATGCTATTGACTTGGTCAATCGTTCTGATTTTTCAATGAAGCCTTCGGATCCTTCTCATGATTTCGGAGCTGTCGAAGGCAAGTGTATGTGTCTGATTAATGACTTCTGGTGGAATAGGGTCAAGTGTCTTGTTCCTGACTTTCCTGAAGGCTCTTCTTGAACTCCTTCGAATGGTTGTAGATAGCCTTTTTGGATGTCCTTTGATATGTATTTAATTTGGATACACTTTTTTGGTGTAATATTTGCTTTATCAAGACTCTGAAGCTTTATTGCATCCAATATCTTACTCATGTACTTCATGTTTTGTGATGACTTCGAGCTCTGTATTGAGCCTTCGAATTTTCGCAGTCTTGTGTAAGCGCACCTTGTGATTATTTATCCACCTTTGTTCCTCTGTAATTATCTTCGCTTGTCATTTTCATAGCTTCGATGTCCAGATGTAATAGGTTGCTTCGTAACTTCATCTGCCTTCGTCTGTTTTTGACGAAGGAAATCCGGATACGTTTTGTTTTCCTGTTTCTGTCTTCGCTGTATGCGAAGGTATACTTTTGTCCGTCATTCTCTCCTTTTGTGGCTTACTTTGCCTTTTCGGAGGGTGATTGCTTCGTTATTTTTTGCGGGTTCCTTTTTGAATTATTGTGATGACTCTTTTGAGTCTCTTTTTATAACATTGGCTTCGCTTTTCTGAGCGAAGGCCTTTTGGTTGGCTTTTTCATAGCCCTTGGGTGGTAATTTTGCTTCTGACGAAAAATTACCGTTTCGGCTCTTTTGCCTTTAATTTTTGCTTCGCAATCTTTGCGAAGATAGGGGCATTCTTTCTGCCTTTTTGGCAAATTTCTGTTTTTAAATTGAATTCCTTCCTTTCTGTCTTGTGTTACGACGAGGCTTTGTCTTCCTGAGGATTTGTCCTTCCTAATTCTCTTTTCGAAGGTAGATGCGATTTTTTCTACCTTCGAAAGAGCGAATCTGAGCCGTCTATCTGTAAGGCAGGTATTTACTGCCTCGTTTTGTAATTCGACGAGGGGGTTTCTCTTTTTTTTTATTAGAAGCTTTGCTTCAATGATGTTCTTCCGAAGGTGGACTTGTTTTTCTGCCTTTTATCGGCGAATTCGAAGCGTTTGCTTTTAGAGCAGGTATTCGTCATCGTGTCCTATAATACGACAATGTTCCCTTCCTTTTATAGGAAAAAGAGAGATATTTTTGTAGGCGTCTGGAATGTTCTTCCTTGGTGTATATATGTACATGAGGTATCTCTGTCTTTTTATTCAACTTCTTCAGTCTTCTTTGCTTCATGGAGGCTTTGTGGGATCGACTCCCTCGAGGCATAGTGAAGGATCTGACACGTCATGGCTATAAGCGCGGAGATGCTCTTCCACAGGATCTTGTGGACCACTTCGACGAGCTTGATCGATTGAGTGCGAGGAACGCTATTGTTGAAGTTCCTCCACAACCAGTTCCTCTTGCTATTGTTCCTCCTGATATTATCATCATTAGTGATGATGAGAGTTCCGAAGGTCGTCAAGTTAGGCCTTCGCCTCCAGTTGGGGTGGCTAGTCGGACTCGTAGCAAGTCGAAGAAGTAGGTGTTTGTGTCTTCGTATTTTTGTAACTTCGTGTTGGATAATAAAGAACATCTTTCGCTTTGTGTCTTGTTACTCTTCGATCTTATAATCCTGGAGAAGGCTTCATTATCTTGGCGAAGGCTTTATAGTCTTGAGGGGTGCTTCCCTGTGAAAGAGTCCAAGAGGGAACGAAGATTAATATTCGACATATATAAAATGCAGCAAACATAATATATGTATGAAAGACTTCGTTTGTGAGATTTTGTTTTTGTAGCAAGCTTCGCTTCGCGTTGTGCGGTGTTGGGTTTGCCGTGTGTTCGATCCCCACGGACGGCGCCAAATGTTGGGGGATCGAAGGTCTTGGTGGGACAGATCGAAGCCCTCCAACGAGTGATAGAGGTGTTTTGGTTCTGGCGAAGCCTTCGGTGGTTGTTGATGCCTTCGAATCTCTTCGCGAAGCCCTCTTCGCTTGTCGTCGTTGTCTTCTAGTTGGAGCGAAGCCCTTTTTTGTGGTCCGCGGTGCCGGACGAAGAGGTTCTCGTTCAGGTTCCCTGCAGTTCAATTACACGAAGCTCTCCTTCTCCCGCGATGCCGGGCGAAGGGGCCAGGTGATTAGAGAGTTCGGAGCACGGTGCAAATGATTCTTCCTTTGGCTCGTGGCCCGAAAAACCGATGTGATTCCAGGATCCTCTCCCTCCATATTTATAAGGGGGAGAATGATCATATTTACATGCATGCCATTGGCTGTATAAGCACGGCTGTTAGTTTGATTGTCTTCTCCGTTTTGCCTTCGCCATCGGCTGTTAGTCTTCGCGTGGGTCGGGTAGGGGCTTCGGTGCAGTCCCCGACATCGCATTCTCCTTCGCGTGTGTCTTCATTTCTTCCGGTTGATTTGTCCCTTGACCTGGATCGCAGCTGTCTTCCCAACAGAAGGCCAAGAAGCTGCCGTACACAGAAGATGAGGACAAACATTTGGTAAGTGAAGCCATGATTTTGACCTTGCTTTGAGATATTCGTGTGCATTCTGTGGTGTGCCTCACACTAATCTTGTATTCTAAATTATAGCTGAGTGCCTGGTTGAACAATTCAAATGACCCGATCAATGGGAATTGCAAGAAAAATGAGAAATAATGGACAGATGTGCTTGCAGACTACAATAATGCTACACCTGCTCATTGGAAAAGGGAAATGAAGCAACTCAAAGAGCGTTTTCAGAAAATCAAGAGGTGGGTAGGAATGTTTTGTGGCTCTTGGAAGAAAGCATGTTCCATTTATACTAGTGGACAGTCAGATGACATGCTGAAGGAGAAGGCATTGAGCTTTTATTTGGCTGACTTCCAGGAAGGTCCATTCACAGTAATGCACTGCTGGAGAATGCTCCGTAATGAACCAAAGTGGCATGTGATATTGGAGGATATGGATAATTCAAATAAAAGGAGGTTGGATTCCAAAGGGGAGTTGAAGGATGGAGAATCTGAATATCCTAAAGAAAAGCGTCCAATGGGTACAAAAAGAACGAAGAAATTACGCAATGCCAAAGGAAAAGGCGATGCTAAGTCTGATGAAACTGAATTAGATGATGATATGAAAAAATTCATGGAGATTCAACAGCTTGTGGCTGATTATTTTGCAGTGAAGGGGCTCATGAACAGCTTGTGGCTCATCAATAGGAATCGTGAAGGGGCTCATGAACAGCTTGTGGCTGATTATTTTGCAGCAGATCCGTTGTACCCTGATACGATGTTCCGTAGAAGATTTCGGAGAGGAAGCATGCCTTTCTGCGTATTGTGAGCGCCCTAGGTGAGTGGTCTCCTTATTTCACTCAAAGGGTGGATTGTACCAATCGTCTAGGTCTCTCACCTCTGCAGAAGTGTACAGCGGCAATGCGCATGTTAGCATATGGGACTTCTGTTGATACCCTTGATGAGTACTTGAAGGTTGCTGAGAGCACTGCGATGGAGTGCATGGAAAAGTTTGCGGAAGGGGTTATTGCAACCTTCGGTAAAGAGTATCTAAGACACCCCACATGTGAGGAGGTGGAGCAATTACTTCATGTTGGAGAATCTCGTGGCTTCCCTGGCATGCTAGGTAGTATTGACTGCATGCATTGGCAGTGGGAAAAATGCCCAACAGCACGGAAGGGGCAATACACCCGTGGTGACTATAGAAAACCAACTGTTATTCTGGAAGCAGTGGTCTCATATGATCTTCGCATTTGGCATGGTTTCTTTGGTATGGCTGGGTCCAACAATGACATCAATGTGTTGAACCAGTCTCCACTGTTTTATGAGGTATTAAAGGGTGAAGCCCCCAATGTTCAGTTTTCAGTGAATGGAAATGAGTACAACACAGGATATTACCTTGCTGATGGCATTTACCCAGAATGGGGTGCTTTTGTGAAGACCATATCATCTCCTCTATCAGAGAAGCAAAGTTGTATGCAATGCATCAAGAAGGGGCAAGGAAAGATATCGAGCGTGCTTTTGGGGTCCTGTAAGCTCGCTTTAATATTGTGCACTGTCCAGCATGTTTGTGGAGTGCTAAAATTATTGACAGCATCATGTATGCTTGTATAATCATCCACAATATTATTGTGGAGGATGAGGGGAAAAAGGCTGAGGAGAATATTGACCTCAATCATGCCCAAGCACATCGATCGTTCTTCCACCTGAAGCGAATGTAGGCACTAATGATAATCCATGCTTCGATGATGCTCGGCGTAGAAATGCTGCTATCCGTGCTCTTCCAATCCATACTCAATTGAAAAAAGACTTAGTTGAGCATATTTGGCATCGTTTTGGCAACAAGCACAACAATTAGTTACTTTTTATAACATTTCATTGTATGCTACCATTTGTGTCCAGATCTTGTTCTAGTTAATTTGAAAAGTTATATTTCATACAATCACTCACATATGTATCTTTTTGTTTCAGGTTCTGATGGTTGTTGCTGCTATATATTTTGGGGCTTTTGATGGTTCTTGCAATGGGAGACATATTCAGTGGTATTTAGTAGTAGTGATCTGTAGGTCACCTTTGCTAGTTTAATTAATTAACAGACTTTTAAGTACCAGTTGCTTATCTCGTCTTGTAAAAATCATGGTCTGTCATGACGATATTTTGCCTCATGTAACTTGTGACTCGAAATATTCCCATGACAGATTTAGACTAATTTCAAAGATTTAGATGAATTTCAGATGGGTGGTATGTTTATCAATATGTATCTTTTGTTCACTTGTGAAGTTTATGTTGTCAACACACACGTAGCCACAAGGTTGATGTTTGGCATAGATCATGCAGGAACATTAAATTGCGCAAGTATTGGGAGCAGCTAAAGTTAGCCATCTAGAGTCACCTTTCCAAATGCTAACTCTTACTGTTGTCTCTAAATGGCGTGGCACCTGCTTAGAAGCAGCTGCTGACTCCAGCTTTGGGCATGCTCTTTAGTTTGCCTTCGTTCTTCAGGAACAGCAGCGCACAGCTACAGTACCAGGCCTTCCTTCGTCTTCTTTTCCCCCAAAAATCGACCCGATTTGCAAAATCGATAGGAAATAAAGTATAACCCGGAAAAATTCAAACCATACTTTATTGGTCTCCCTGTAACTAGAGCTATCCAGTGGTTCAGCATAAACACTTGGATTCTCAAAAAACTTTTGTACAAAATTCAGAGAACAAAAATATAAATAAGTTCATATATCTATCCCTGTTAATGCGAAAATTCTGATTTTCGGTATACTTGCATCTCATGCCATCCCTGAACTTTTCACATTTTAGCAGTAATTTCATTTCCAAGCTTTTCTTTGTTGCATTTTTAGCATTTTATTCTTGCATGCTTTTAATCCAGTTTTGGGGATGTGTTACTATACGTTGTAGTTTTATGCTCTAGAAAATACAAAATAAAATGTTTCCCTGTAGAACCATGTTAAAGAAATTTCAAAACAAAATCCTTGTCTCAATCTTTGAAAAACACTAGAATTGTTTAGTTCCTTGGTGAAAATACTTCAAACAAAACTGTCTTAAAATATTTTGGGTTGTTTTTTAACCTCACATTAGCATTATCACCATGCCACTGCACTCTTTCATGTAACCAAGTTTTTATGTTCATTGCACTTAGTTGTGACTTTGCATTGCATTCATTTAGGGAACACGTCGGAACCGAGGACGTGGAGATCGAGGCCGGGGAGGCCGGCGCAGACTGGAACCATATTGAGTGTGCTAACCATCACACCGAAGGCAAACCCTGGTGCACTCCTTTGTTTGCAAAGTTTTACATTTTCTCACATGTACTATAAGTCATGAATTGTGTATTTAAGTTTTAAGAGTTGTATGAAACCATAGATGCATTTACCTTATATGTTCCTATAGGTGGGTTTAATTATTATACAGCCAATCGGTAGATTTTTGCTATGCTTAATGTTGTGCCATCGGTAGAAGAATCGGGCGGTATGGAGACCGCTTGTGGATTTTGGGTTACTTTTACTCTCACATGATGATGTTAATGAATATGAGACCGGACGGAGAAGTTCATGTGTAGGTTGAGGTGGCAAGGTTGACCTTGTTTGCCATAGCCCCGTTTGTATCAGTTGAGGACCGTTCATTGTGGCCCTGTTGAGCAAGTTTGAACAGTACCAGATGCATACTAGTATATGGGAACTAGTAAATCAACGTTACTTGATGTTGTATTGTTGGAATGTGCTCCCCCTCTCTTTTATCTACTCCCTCCATCCTTAAAATGATGAAGTTAGAACAAAGTTTTTAGTTAAATTTTGCACTAAAAAACCTGTCCTAATGTCATCATTTAAAAGATGGAGGGAGTATTATCTATATAATTGACAAGAAAAAGGAATCACCACGTTCACTCTAAAATGCTAGAAATTCCCACGTTAATCTGAGAAAATAATAAGAGAAAATTACCCACCATTACCATTATGAAAAATTAGTCACAAAATCCCCTATAAATATTTATAAAATATGTAAATTTGGAATAATAAAAAATAGCCAAAAATGCCCTTCAGCACTTATTTCTAAATTACCCGGCATGCCATTAGGAGCCAAAAAATAGCTAAATTTGCAATAATAGAAATTACTAAAAATACACTTGACAACCATTTCTAAATTACCCACCATGACATTATAAGTCCAAAAAATAACTAAATTCGGGTTATAAAAGATAGCTAAAAAACCCCTTATTCTTAATAAGCTAGGACGATGACCACCCGGCATGACAAACAAGCGGGAGTGAGAAAGAGGCAGCGCGTGGCAGTCATAGCTCATAGCCAAAAATAAAGGTGAGTGAGCGAACGAAAAAACAAGTTAGAAGCAAGTAAGGAGGATGGGAAGAGCCTTCAACGAGAGGGTGACGAGCAGGCAATCTGAACAATAAGATGACCAACCTATCAGTAGGAAGGACGGGGGGGGGGGGGGGGGGGGGGGGGAGGGTGACGCGTGAAGGTAATAGCCCTTGCAGGAGAGGGCGACAAGTACGCGGGACGGATAACGAGTTGGCAGAAGCGCTAGAGGAACAAGTGAGCTGAACAACTTGCTGAGCATCATTACAAGCACGAGAGGGATGCGAACGTAGAAGAGAGCATATAAAAGTTTATTGCAAAATGTCATGAAATACCTACATTCAAGTTTATTAATTTTATACTAATATTGTTGTGAAAACAATCAAATCTAGCCACGCAAATGCACGGCAGCCATACTAGTTTCTTATGAAAAAAAGAGAGAATAATTATTCATCTTTTGTGTATGAGTTCTCTGATTTGTCTTGTCATTGAGCTGCATCACCTGCAGAATTGATGTACAAAGGCAATTGGAAAGGGTTTCACAGTTATGGTTCCTGTCAGT
Source organism: Eragrostis curvula (assembly GCA_007726485.1). Taxonomy (NCBI): domain Eukaryota; kingdom Viridiplantae; phylum Streptophyta; class Magnoliopsida; order Poales; family Poaceae; genus Eragrostis; species Eragrostis curvula. Next base: position 100,077 of record RWGY01000946.1, read on the forward strand.
TTGCAAAATCGCCAAAAAAAACAAAATGCTTTCATCTACAAAAGTACTTGAGTAATGAGAGGCAATCACCATAACACACATGTCCTGCTGGATGATAAACTATTAGCATTGCAGTTCCAGAATAGTCGCAATAAAACTACAGAGCAAAAGTTACTTGGTAACTTAGTTTCACTGAACGAAGTGGCTAATACGTTTGAGGAAGCAATGGACTTGTCACATTGCAGAGCGGTCTAAGGTACTAGGATATTGTTGGCTGTCTATGCCGATCACTTGGCAGGGTCCAGAATGTTAGCAATAAACCTTGTGTGTTAGTCTAGTCGTGTCAGTCAGTCAGTGTGTGTCTTTGTTTTCCTGTCAAAGGGATTAGCCCGAGCTGTCAGTGCTCAGTTAGTAGTGGGAGCACTAGGACCAGGTCGTATGCATGTTCAACGCCATGCCTGAAGTTTAGGAGCCACTATGGCTAAGTGTGCGGCTGTGAGCCTGGGAACCCGGCCATGATCTCCATCACCCGGGATTAGTGTGTATTAGGCTATAAGTACTCTGTCGACTTAATTAGAAAAGCTACCGCTCCTGTAGCACTAAATACACCTCTCCACTTTCAGTTTTTGCAACACTTGGTATCAGAGCTTGTTCTAATCCTGAGCCATGGCGACACCGCCTCCCGTTGCGCGCCTTCCTACCACCCGTCCCAGGCTTCCAATGCCAACAGATCGGTTGATGGTGATGGAAGGCATAGCGCCTCCGTGGAGTCGAGGGCGTCCTAGCTTAGTCAGCGTTGGCAACCATCTCCCTCCCCGCCTCCTCGCCGCCGCGGATGACGCGGCGGCCGCGATGGCCGCAATGGCGACGCCGTCATGCAGCGAGTTGTGCGCGAGGTGAGCGGCAATTCCCGATGCTCACAAAGACCAACTACACCAATGGGGACCTGATGACGAAGGTAATGCTGCGCGCGCGGTCTCTGGACTGCGATCGCGGTCGGCACCGACGACGACATGGAAGACCTGATGGCCATGGAGGCCATCCTCCGCGGCGTGCCACTGGAGATGGCGTCCACTCTCGTCACAAAGGCCTCCGCCAGGCAGGCTTGGATGGTGCTCGAAGAATCGCGCCTCGGCTCCGAGCGTGTGCGGAAGTCGACGACGCAACGCGTCCGCCGTGAATTCAAGAACATCTTCTTCCGTGTCGGCGAGTCAATCAACGATTTCGCGCAGTGCCTCGCCGACATCGTCCACCAGGTGGAGGTCCTCGGCGATCCGGAGGAGCCAAAGAAGGTCGTCGCCAAGTACCTGCGCGTCATCCCGAAGAGGTTTGCCCAAATTGCTGTTTCAATTGAGACTTTGTTGGATATCTCCACATTGTCCATTCAAGACGTCACTAGGCGGCTCAAGGCGGTGGAGGACCGCAACGATGATCTTGCCCCTGCTCCGCCGGCGAGTGGCTCTCTGCTGCTGACGGAGGAGCAGTGGATGGCGCGGCAGATGGAATGCCAGGCCGGCGGAGGCGGATCGCGGCAGGACCATGGAAGAAGCCATGGCACTTTCTCCTCGCTGTTTAAGTAGACTGTGTGGTCCTGTACAACATATCCTACTCTGCTGATTATTTAACCTAGCCAACCACCTAGAATCTGATCAACTGTGAAAGATGCGGTTCTGCAACCAAAACAACTTGCGCAGATTCAGGCCGTCATGCTGCGAGGTATCCACAGATTCAGGCCATCATGCTGATTACATTTCGTTTCCTCTTCTGCAAGGTATTCATGGACAGTACTGATATCTTCCTTGGTCCAATTCAGCGACGTTTCAGAAGTTGTATGCCTTTGCACTGTCCTATTTCGGTGGCTTTCAGCGGCCACGACTTTGGCCAAAGATTATTACCGGTGCTTCAATCTGTGCTACGCTCCGTTGATTTGCAAACTATTGGTTTGTGCAATGTAGACAAGAACGAAGGGCTATGTATGCTCATTACATACCACTAGTGAGTGTCCCGCAGCGTTGCCGCGGGCAAGCTATCTCATCAGTGACAAATTGGTAACCATTGTTAAGTATTTCTTACAGCCAAAGTAGTACATCTTGTCGCATAAAGACTCTACTAATGTCATAATATGTCATTTTATCTCCTCTGCCACCAGCGAGGCTGGAAGCTCTGGTTACTTGTTGAGGAAATTTATTTGGCACTGGATCATTTGGTTGATCCTCTCTTTCAGTCATAACCTTGTTTTATTGCGGAACTAAAACAAAAAATAGCAGTGTATGGTGTATGCTGATGAATTGAACACAGAGAACAGTGACATCGCTCTAGTTTACAAACTTAATCTCATCAAGGAAACCAAAAAAAATTAAAGGTCATCACGGGTATTATCAAACATAATGCAAATAAAGTAGCAAACTGATTCAGTTTACGTACTCTTATCACCACAAACAAACTGATGCATTGACCATTTTATGTCTCATCTCATGATTCTCGTCTGAAGATGAACAGGGTCAGCTTTTGCTGTACTTCTTCAGAACCTGCTAGAACTTCCGAGTAGAATGACCTTTTGCTTTCTTTGCAGTTTTGAGTTACGTTAATGACCTTCACATTGGAATAATCCTTGGCTTTTTCTCAGCTCCGTCACGCGAGACAATGAACAAAATTCAGTCATGGATCAAACAATGGCATTACGTGGCTGTAGCAGCAGCGAAGAGAATACTGCAGATTATATGCAGATGAAGATGAAAATGCCAAACCCCCAGATCTCGGTCACGTATGTGGTTGGCATACAGGACCATTGGCGAACTTCTGAATGGGTGTGGTGGGAGATGCGGAGAGGAGGATGGTAGGTTATATGTACATGAATCAGAGGCCAACAGTGGGTTTTAATGATACTGTGAGTCATCATTGTGTTCAAAAATAGAAGAGCAATAACAAACATTACACTGAAAAGGAAGCACAGTAATGCTTTCCAGCCTTCCAACAAAGGTAATCCAAGGACTGTATTCTCATCTCCATGATCTGGTCAAGAAGTAAGGCACATTCAAAAAGGCAATGGCGATCTAATAAGCTACCATCTAAACAGGATCAGATGGATATATATGAAAAACACATGGCACATCAGCTTAATATCGGCTCTCGATATGAACTGATGAGCATGAGATAAAAAAAATGTACCGTAAAGGAATATTAATTTAGTGTTGTGGAGCTTCGTCCATCGCAATGGATGATCTAAATCAGATTCAGACATGAATTCTATAAGATGCAGTTGTAAATCCTAATAAGGCATAACTAAGACAAAATTGAAGTGGCAAGTAGATAATGTTCAGATACAATTCTCATTTTGAAATTTGCTTAGTGTGATAGCAGCTACATATCTCAGGAACCAATGTGTTGATTCTGTGCACCTTCAAGTCCTGAGATACTAAAGAGAATGTCTTATTAACCTGCACATACCACTCCTATTGAGCAAAAGCAACACAGGCACACGGTACAGGTAGTTGAAGATTAAACATAACCAAAATTGAAGAGAAGATACTATCAAGCAACATCCTGAGATAATGGAGTGGACTTTTGTGGCAACACGGCAGGGAAGAAATCTGGGAAGTTTGCATTCAGTATACCAATGATTTTGAGTTTCTAAACTTAGCGACAAAAGGTAGGGCTAGCAGACAAACAGCGAATCTGCAGTGAAGAAAAAAAAAAGAAGTGAAATCCAAGAAGAACACTCCCTGCAGGCAGAATAGACTTTTGCCCAAGTTGCAGTAGCAGAATGCATCAACCATGATTAAAAATCAGGACCAAGGTAGCCTGGACGTTCAGTGCTGAATTGAAGCAAAGGAAATATTCGGTACCTGGCGGGAACATAACACGCAGTCTGACCGTACGATGGGACGTAGGCTGATCCTTAATAGCAGCATTCCGCTTGCAAGATGGTTTGCTTGCCATGAGCACTGAGCAGTAGTTGCAATTAAGGGACAACACACACTACAGCCACAAGCACTAAAAAAAAAAAAATACGGTACAGATGTAACATTCACAACAAAAAAATATTGACAAAATCGGCAGATACGAACTTCATAGCACTATATAAAGATAACATTCACTGAAAATTCCATGTAAACTATGTAAAGTTCATCAAGGTTGTTGTACTAAATACTTAAGCGCGCGTGAAGCAGAGCCAAGGTAATCATAGTATTGAGAAAATGCATAATAGTTGAAGGGGTTGCGTACCTTCAGCGTGAGAGGAAAGCAAACATCGGGGGCCACCATGGCACAGATGAAGAGTAGGACCTTAGCTTAGATCGGCCAAAAGACGGAGGAGCAGGGGGCGACCGAACGGTGCTGTGGAAGAGGAGGGCGCGATTTGAGCGATCGTCGATGCCGGCGAGGAGGATGCGAAGTTCGAGGCAAAAACGAAGACCAAGGGCGTGTTCGGCGTTTTAGAGTCTAAAATTTAGAGGGGTTTAAACACAAAGAATCTTTTCTTAAATAAAGTTTAATTACAAAACTAACTGCAGAACCCCTCCTCTAAATCGCGAGACGAATTTAACGAGGGTAGTTAAGCCGTGATTAGACGATATTTACTGTAGCATCACTGTAGCAAAACATAGATTAATTAGGCTCATTAGATTCGTCTCGTAAAGATGTACCCATCTGTAAAAAGGTTTTGTCATTAGACTTTATTTAATACTCCTAAATAATAAGATTCTCTTTAGAGTTAAATTTTAGAGGGGTCTAAACGGTGAAACGAACACACCCCAAGACTTGAACAGCGGTGCGGGGCGGTATACCATTATTGGCACAGCCTTGAACAGATCGAGATGAATAAGAGCGATCGACAACTCTTACGACTGCAATAATCCATACGTTAAATCAAAAATAGACAATCACAATTTTTGTAGGCTTGGCAGCTAGAAACAGAAAGAACAAAATCATGGAGCACATGCACTGGTCAGTCTGATAGTCTACCTGTTGGTCGCCTAGCATCCATATAAGCTTTATGATTCCTTCGAGCTTCAGCAGTAAGCGATAGAGACGGCCCCGGGAAACCTAGATGCAATAATAATAGGGTCAAATGCGCCAGTGCCCCTGCTTTGGTTCCTAATGGTAAGTTTGCCCTCACAATATTTCAGTTTGTACCATTGCCCCTGGTTTTCAAATTTGAGACATTGAGATGCCCCTGTTTTGTGACGTCCACTTAACGATGTGAAGTTAGTGGGTTTGACCACACAAAAGACCATTATGCCCTTAACTTATCGGTAGCGCAGGGGAACGTCATGGACGAGACGAAAGGGCTCCAGGTGAAGCTCCGGCCTATGGTGCTATCCAGGATCGTAGCAGATGTGGGCAACGATTGAGCGGAAGGAGGCCACGGCCACTCGGCGCACCGGGAAGATGGCGCGCGTGAGCAGCGCCCGCGCGGCAGAGGTGGACATGGCCACGGCACGACACGAGAACGTCGAGCTCGCCCAGAGGAAATTGGCACGCGGCAGGAACGTGGTGCGCCAGGAGACGACAGCGACGAGCGCCCACATCAACCACATCAAGGCGGAGAGCAGCTAGTGCCAAGAATCGGCAGCCTCGAGGTCGCCGCTGCTGCCATCAACCCCAATCGGGTCGCCGTCGCCGAGCATCGACAACAGCCGTCGCCCGTCGCGTGGGGCACGAAGCCATCCAAGAAGGCTCCGACGCTGCGGGGCAAGGGCCTTAGCCTCAGCTCCCTTGCGCCGCCTGCTCTCCGCCGGTTCTGCTACTCCCATTCGCCGCCTCCGTAGGCCGTAGCTTCACTTGGGGATTAGATTCGGAGTAAGGCGCTCGGGTTGTTAGAATATGTGAAGGGCAATTTCGTCTTTTCTTTGCCATATTTCATTTATCCAGCATTTTTCTTTATTGTTTAATACAAATACGTGCACTGTCCCTAACGGGATGGCAAAACAAGGGCAGACGGAGCCCTCAAATTCCAATTCCAAGGGCAAGGATGCAAACGTCCATTTAACAGGGGCATACATACATTTGGGTCCTAAAGCAGGGGCAATGGTACCATTATCCCATAATAAAATATGACACTTTTCTAAAAATGTAATAGAATATGAAACAGCGTGTGATCTGGAAAGCATATAGACCAACTGATTAAAATAAATACATGACACAACAAAGCAATGGACAGAGAGAACTAATCAGGTGAAGGGAAAAGGCAAGCCACATAAAAAAACAGAGAAACAAATCAAGCAAGCGCCATAATGAAGCAAGTAAAATATATGCTGAAAAATAGACATCTACAACAGGGCCATTGCAACATTGAGAAAGCATGATAACACGATTACATAGGAAAAACACACAACAATGAGTAGGGAGTGGTCCGTTGGCCGTCTGTTGTTCATCCGCAGAAGCAGCACTCTCCTCATTAGCAAGAGCTCTGGCAGCTGGCAATGAGGATGCATCGTCGGGCACAAACAGAAGCCTGCGGCTGGCTTTCTGCCGTGATGGAATGCGAAATCCTAACATTAAATTTTAAAAATCAGAGCGCACCATGGAGACTTCAGCATTTTGTAGGTGTTCATAAAAGAAAAGAAGAAAGGCACGTGCGAAGGTAAATGAAATTGGGTTTCTTTCCCAAGTGAGAAAAAAAACCAAAGCACAGCAACATCTCTTCACAAACTAAACCCACTAAATAATAAAATTTTGCAAGGCTCCATCAACACACCTGGTCCCTCATGTGCAGGAACACATCTTCGTTTATAGTTAAGTCCACCTAAGCTTTGTAAATCACATCCCATTACAGAGACTTCCCCTTGGCCTGGGAGTTCAACAACAATGGAGACGCATGCAAAGATGAAGCGTAACATGGAAATACGGAGCTGAGGAAGTGTGGTGACAAACCTTCCGCGTCATCTGCAGAATCAAGCCTTCTTTTGCCGCGATGACCATCCATGACCTGTCAGCGAACGAAAAGAAGAAGCATGATATAAGTACTCCAAAACAATCAGTTTGTACGGGTCTCACTTGACAAATGACAAAGCACGTAACAGCATAGGGAAAGTCACAGAAATAAGAGGGCAAAATATTTTCTCAAACGCGCAGGAGAGCTGCGTGTCATTTCATTAAGGAGGGAAAATGTTTTGTACATGCCATACTCTGGCCGAGGTTAGTTACTTAGTTACATTCGCGCCTGTTCTAAAATTGACAACCAACTCCAAAGCACACGCTCTCTATGGCATGATTTCCTGTAGTCTCTTTGCTCCAGCCATCCTCCAGTCAGCCGCTTCTTTGGAGATGGCCCGAATGATCGCGTTCGGGTGTGGTTGGGCTCCATCAAACACGCATTGATTTCTTTGCTTCCAGATAGCCCAAGAAACCAGGATAACCAGCGTGTTGAAGCCTCTCTTCTTCTCCTTTGGCACATTTCGAAGGGCGCAGCACCACCAGTTCTTGAAATTGAGGTCTTCCGTTGTCGGAGTTACATGCTGCAAGCGACCATGGTGAGGGTTCTGAACCAAACTTCTCGAGCCACGACACAGGAATTAAGTGCTGGATAGTCTCCTCCTCCTGGTCGCAAAGAGGGCAATGGTCCGGGTGCTGCATGCCACGCCAAGCAAATCTGTCGGCAGTCCAGCATCGATTGAGAATGGCCAGCCAGAGGAATATCTTCGCCTTGAGTGGCGCCCATGTCTTCCCCAATCGCTTGTGAGGTCCGAAGGGAACCGCACCTGTGAAAAACCATAGATACTCCGATTTGGTTGTAAATTCCCGATGCTTCCGGTGTCCAAATGTGCCTGTCATTCACCCCCGGTGATAATACGATCTGCTGTAGCGCATCCAGCAGCTGCAAGTATTGCCATGCCGCTAGCACAGATGGCCCTCCCTGGATGTCATCTTGCCACCGATCACCCTGTAGAGCCTCAAACACTGTTCTTTTGCGCCATCCTCTTCTCTTGACATAAGGCATAAGGGCAGGAGCGAGTTCGGAGATGGATTTACCATGTAACCATCTATCCGTCCAGAAGAGAGTGGCTCGACCATCTCCGATCATCGTTGTCACCGAGATTGCAAGCATGGCACGCGCATTGGCTGGAACCTGCACGCCCAACATAGCCCATGGCCTATCCGGTTGAGTCTTCTCTAGCCACAGCCATCTCATTCGCAATGTCCAGCCAAGGATTTCGAGGTTATGAATTCCCAAGCCTCCGAGATGCAGCGGCCGCATAACTCGCTCCCAAACCACCGGGCAGCGGCCTCCCCTCAGGTCCTTGCGCCCCCTCTAGAGAAAGCGCCTTCTAATTTTATCTATTTCGGCTATCACCCACTTCGGAACATCAAGCCCAATGAGAAGATGAATTGGCATCGCAGTGAGAACAGCCTTGACTAACCATTATCCTAATTGTGACAGCAAGGTAGCATGTATAGAGATATGACATAAATACACCAGACATCAAGCAATAAGGCAGTAAACAGAAGGCATAATAAAACCAAGAAAAGGCAAAGCAAAACAGAAGCCAAATATATGATAATTATACAATATTGGTCTCAGTTCAAAGCACCAAATTATATCAAATGTTCCACATAGTTCCACATAGACCACATAACATGCCAAGTGCCAAGTTCAGATACATAACATGCCAAATGCCAACATACAGATAATCAAGTGCGATGTGTGCCCCTGTTCTCCCAGATAGCTTGAGCAATTGCCTCTCTTCTAGCAGCCCAAGCATTATTCTCTTGAGTTTGAGATGCATGCATAGGCTGTGAACCATTGTCATCTTCCCCAGTCCCAGTGAAAGTCCCCTCAGGTGGAATGACAGAAATGACAGAAATGAACTTGTCTAAGGAAACATTAACTGAAAATTGACCCAATGAATTATGCAATTTCTAATAATTTACTTGCAGGAACCCTCAAACCATCAACCCTTTCTAATGCATCCGACAGGATCAATGCATCATGTGCAAAACCCTCCCAGCCAGCAAGCACATATGTGAACATGAGATCAAAATCAACAGCAGCCATCACATTTTGTGTTGGTTGATGCTTCCTTCCCCTAAATGCAGCTTGCATGTTCTGTGGCACTCTTGCTAGTATGTGAGTGCCATCAATAGCTCCAATGCAATCCTAAGATGCAATCCAATTAGCAAACAAATGAATGCAAACAAATGAAAGCAGCCATGCATATGTAATGAACATAACATGCAGTTAAATTACCTTAAAATAGGGGTACCACCTGTGGCTTCCTAAGACTTTTGGATGGGTGTCAGTGGAGGGAGGCCTAATCATTTCTGATCTCAGTTCACCTATCACATACAGCACTTGCTTGAACTGCCTGCTAATAGTTTCCTTGGACCTCCTATAGCTTTGCCTAATTACCCTAAACCTCTTGTTGTGACCAACCACATGCAACAACATGGAGATTTGCTCCTCTCCAGTGCTGTTTATGGTGTCCCTAAGCAAGTCCCTATCTCTAAACAACTTGCAAAGGTTAAAGAAAGGTGCTCTGCTCATGCGCAACATGTTTATGCATTCCTCATCATTAGAGTTGTAAATCAAGTTGAGGTTTTTCATCCGCTGCTCGTCAGCCTCAGACCTAGGAAGTAGGACAAATGGATGGGGCTCACACTCTCTACTGCACAGCAACTTAGATGAAATGAATGCAACCATGACAACAACCATCCCAACAGCCTGAGTAGCCAGCAACTCCCTTTCACCAGTTGAATCCATCTACATGCATTAAAATGGCACTTGGTAAGTGGCATGTGGCATGGTCTGTCGGCATCCAATGTGAGAACATGTCACACACGGGTGCAGCCGGCGCCACAATCCTCGGCTGCTACCACCCAGAGGAGGCACCAACACATCATCGACCAATGATTATTGCATAAAAACCAAACAAAATAGGACAACACCAAATCTGGAAATAAAGCACAAGCCAGAGATCCCAAAAGATGCAACAAATCGAGATAAATCAACTTAATCCGAGGGATTTCACTACGAAATGTACACAAGCGTAAGCTAATCCGAAGCAATAATCAACGAATTGACTACATGTATCACAAATCTCAGCCACAATCCACTGAATCGAACGGATCTACCGGCAAAGGAAAGGGGACTGGAGGAGAAAGGGCAAACCTTCGTGCAGCAGGGACGGGGAGGTAGATGTACCCGATGGAGAAGGCGAAGACAGCGAGGATGCAGACCAAGACAGAGTCGACGACGGGGATGTAGAGGAAGACGGCGGCGGGGTGTAGACGAACATGGCGGCGATGGCGGGATGTAGTCGAACGGGGCGGGGATGGCGACGACGGGATGTAGACGTGGAAGACTGCGACGGCGCGGACTCCTTGCTCCCTCGGGCGACGCTGCTCCTGGTCGGGGAAGCGGCGCGGCGGCCCAGTCTCGTCTGCCTCGCCGGGAGAGGAGGAGAGGATTCGAGAGATGAGAGCGGAGAGAGGAGTGTGAAATGAAGCCGGGGCGGTGAGACAAGGGGACGCGGTCTTTTATCTGCGGTAACCCAAGGCCTTTCACGGCCGGTTTCATTTCCCGCGTGCGCCCGCCCGTTGCAGCCCAAAACTCGCGCACGCGCACCCGCGGGTGCGGGAACTTTGCCGCGTGAGCCAGGCCCCAAAAAAAGGGCCGATTTTTTCGTTCCCGCCGATGTAGCAAAACGGGCCTCTTTTGCACCCGCCGATGCTGGCCCAGGGGGCCGTCCAGGCTACCAAACATGGCGGATTGCACCCATGGGTGCTGGCTGGCGGGCCATCCAGGTTACCAAACGCGCCCTTGCTGGCTCCGATGACATGGTATGTAGCCCACAGAGCACACCCCGCACCACTCCTTCCCTTCCTTTTCATTCTCATGAGCCTTCCCCTGTTTTTATCTACTCTGCTGATAGGTGCTTGGGCATGGCACCGATGCTCTGCCATGTCTCGTCCCTCACCCCCACCCTTCGGCTCCGCAAGCCTTGGAGCTGGAGGCACCTTCCGACCCACCAGTACCCGAGTTGCCACCCCCTACCCAGGACGTGGTTGCAGAGGAGGACGAGGTAGAGGCAGTGGCGGAGCTGAGATTTTTGGCTGGGTATTCATATTTGGACGACAACGACAAAAAAATTCAAAAACAGTACAAAACATGAAATGAACAGTGCCAAACTCAATAATACATTACAGATTGTTCACATTTAAGGTAAAATAAAATAGATTGGACAAATTTCATAGTAGCTAGTACAATTTAACTACACGCTCTCTGCCACAAAGTCCTCAAATCTACCGTCTTGGTTGTCTTCATCATGTATGACTGAAATTTCAGATCTTCAATAATCTAGCCTACATTTGACATTTGAATGAACTCTAAATAAATTCACTCACTAAAACAAAAAAACAAGAGACCTACTTAGAGGTGAGAAGAGAGAACTCTTTACTAAAAGATCCTTTCTGCAATTCTGCTCCAACGATGGTGGCCCGGTGCTGCGGCTCCGTGTCGATTGCTGGCGGGGGTGGGCGGTGCTAGCCCAGCGCAACGGCGAGTGGGCACGGCAGACTTGGCGGATTGTGCGCCAATCGGTCGGAAAGGGCGGGCTGGCTCTCGATGGAATAGCACGAGTCGACGAAGGATTTTGTGGATTTAGGGATTTGGAGGCAAGGCATTTGGGGGAAATGTTGCTGCTGCCACCTTCTAGATGCAAAACGAACGAATTGCCGCTACCTCCTGCTGATTGTTGTGCGCACTAGCTTGTGACCGTGGGTTAGTAGGCTGGTGGTGAATGAATACCGATCAGGAAAGAAGGTTTCTGGGCCAAGCACATATGCATAATACAAGTAATTTTTTTTTTGTCCAGAAAATTTGGGTATCTATAATATCTATATAGATCATACCCACTAACCGTAATCAATTTCTCTAAAGCTCTCACCACGTTGAGCCGCATCATAAAAAAAAGTCCATCCGTTGGATCACAATTTGCAATGCATCCAGTTCGTCTATTTTAGCTACTCGACACGATTTCTCTGCCCACCCCTTCTTTACTTCGTGCTACATTCAGAGGTATGCAAATCAACACGATTAATGTCATTAGTTACCACTAATCCTCTAGGAACCACTCAACCCAACGATTCCCTTCCTTTACTTAGTAGTAACAGGCGGTGGACAAATATTGTGCAATGAAGATAGCAAATTAGCAATGGCGTCAATGTCACTAATAGCAATCACTCAGGTTAGCTTTCGGTTCTTTAGTCTTCTGCATGAAAGCACACGAAGAGTATTAAACAGCTCTTTTGTGCCCCTGATCACTCCATCTTCATGTGTGTATTATTTCTTCCATCGGTTTCTTCTTGCGGCCTTCAAAAAATTGTGTGGCCAGCCATATTTGTTGGAGTTGTAATTACATTCTATCACTATATATACCTCTTTCATGTCTGATTTCACCACTCCTCATTGCTTGCGTTTCCTTTCATCTCCATCGATAAACATCATCTTCAGCGTGTGCTGACTATTTGCCGGCACCGGCAACCACACATCAAAGCTGAGATGCATGCATGTCGTTTGCAATTGTTCATCCCAACTTCTTAGTCTCCTTCCGAGTTCCCACTCATCAAATTAACAGGATTGTTTTTGTTGCAGTTCTAATAACTAAAAGAGAGATGAGCTTGGAAATAGCTTGGCTCCCTTGGCGCAATCAAACTTTATGCCGTGTATCCCCTTTTATGTTTCTTTTTCTTTATTGAGCATAGAATACAACAATAGTTAGAAATCCTACTCTGCATGAGTAGTTTCATATGAAGGGGAAGAGGAGTCTAATGACATGGACCTCACACGTTGCAGTACAGTTGATCGTTTCAGTGTGTCGCCCTGATCCTTTTTTTTTTTCTCAATGGCATTCCATTCTCCTCAACTATATGAAACAATGTCTTTTAGACATTCCCGCAGCAACGCGCGGGGTTATCGCCTAGTTCATATGAATGCCCATGACTCTAATGAGCTCCGCCAATGGGTAGAGGGCGTGGCGGTCGCGGAAGAGCCGGTCCCTCCGCTCCAGGTGACGCTCAGCGAGTGTGGCGACCACAAGCTCACCCGCCGGAAGCACAGGGTGCGGCGCAAGCGCGTCGTGGACGGAGCGTCTAAGCGGCGGTACAGCAAGCGGTTGGCGGCCAAGGAGCAACCACAGTACGAGGACGTTGTGGCTAAAGCTGCTCGGGTGAAGGCGGCGCAGTTGGACTTGACGGGCATCTCCAACTCGCTGGCCACCGCCTTGGCCGATTCTGGTGTTCTGGACCGCCCACGACCATCCAGGGTGTCTGGGGGCGTCTGGGGGCTGCTTGCCGTGTGCAGTGCCTCGAGGAGCTTGATGAAGCGGTGCAGCGGGTTTCCATATGATGTGTCCCTCTAGTAATCTGTGTAGACGTTGGTGCGTTTGGGCTCTGCACCACATTGTTGTGTCCTGTTTTAGTCTTAACAGTTCTAGTGTCAGCAAGTTCAGTTCGTTAGGTGTTGTGCCGCGATGGTGCTCCGGCTTGTATCAGCGCTATGCGCTTCTGTATCTCTCCAAATTTAATTTAATCGTGGTGAGTCTAGTGTTAATCATGGTGTGTCCTTGCCTCTGGATCCCTTTGCTTCTCTCTCCGTGGTACTGTGTGCATTCCTATGGCTAATCAGAAATCCTTGAAGTGTTGCTCTTGGAACGTACGAGGGTTATGTGACAATAAAAAATGCGACAAGGTTCTTGCTGAGCTAGTTGATCTCAAGCCCCATATTTTAGCGCTTCAACAGACTAAACTTTCCTCTATCCCTTCTAACAAACTGAGATCATTCCTCCCTCTCGTCTTGACAGTATCCTCTACAATAATTCTATTGGGGCCTCCGGTGGTATTCTACAATAATCCCAATTCCTCTTTCTGCTCCCAAGTCGGTTATGTCACACGACGCTACTCGGTTTCTATAACCTTCTCTCTTGCCGCTGATAATACAAAGCTCTGTTTGACAAATGTCTATGCACCAAACCACCCTCAAGACAAAATTGACTTCTTGAACGAGCTGAAAGAAATTGCACCGGCAGATGACATGCCTTGGGCTATCATGGGAGATTTTAATCTCACTCGCTGCCCTGCTGACAAAAGCTCGGACACCTTTAATCACCATGAGGCTGATCTGTTTAATGACACGCTCCTTCCCGAACACCTCTAGAAATTCCTCTCCTGGACAGAGCTTATACCTGGACAAATAAAAGGGAGCAACCAACATTAGTCAAGTTGGACAGAGTCTTTGTTAACTTAGCCTGGGACAGCTCCTTCCCGAACACCTCCCTCTCCTCTCTTACGACACACCTCGGGTCATGTCCCATTAGTGACTCATGTCTCCACTGCCATTCCTCGCTCCCAGTGCTTTCGGTTTGAAAATACATGGCTGCTGTCTTGTGAGTTCAAAGAGAAGATCACAGCAGCCTGGCCATCCACTACACACCATATACCTGGGAAACAATTCACGGCAAGGCTCACAACCTGCAGGAGAGTTGGGCGCCAATGGAGTAAAAGGCGTAAACCAACGGCACAACGGGAATGTGACCTCAAGGCACTCATCACTGCAATGGACCTCCTGGAGGAGATTAGGCCATTGACTACTGCTGAAGATACACTCCGGCACCTTGCCGTGGATAGTCTCCAACGGGCACTTGAAGAAAAGGTGATCTATTGGAGGCAACGGTTTCACATCCGGGTTGCGATTGAAGGTGATGCAAACACCCGATTTTTCCACGCTCATGCCTCTGCCTGGATGCGTCGGAACACTATCAAGGTGGTGGAGCATGAAGGTGTGGACTTCTACTCCCATGATTCAAAAGCCTCTATCCTCCACAATTTCTACACTAATCTGCTTGGCACTGTTGCCCCCACGAACTGGCCGTTCACCTTGTCAGAGCTTGTAACACCCAGATTTTTGAACAATGTAAAATAATTCAAATATCAATACAGTTCTGTTTTTCTGTAACTAAAATTTGTCTAGGTTCAACATGCATCATGTTGTCTGCTTGCATTGTGTGAAAAATGAATTTAAACTCGATAGCAGTACGTGTATGTGGAACACTCAGACCAAAACTCCCAGCAGCTATCTCAATTCTCTCTCTGACATTCAGGCCGTGGCCCAGTGATGGTAACGCACAGACGTGATTTTTGCTGCCGCTAATTAACTCCATTTATTCTGTAATTAGAGCCTGTCCTCCTGCTATGGAAACGGCTCTCTCTCTTTCCATCCTGAATCAATTCCTTGCCTGCCTTGGTACTTCGTCTCCCTGCTCTCTGTTTTCCCCGGAGGATACTGCAGCCGCCGCCGTCTCCGGGTAAGTTCGACGCCATGCTTCGTCACCGTGAATGGCCATGGATCCCTGCTGATCGAAGCTCTCCCATCGTAGGGCAACAAGGAGCTTGCCGATCCCTACGCCATCGTCGTCTCTGCCTGGCAAACACGTTCCTGAAGAGCACCGGTGAGTAGCGCCGTCATACGCCGCTGCCACACGCTCAGGATTTGTTTTCTAGCTGCTGATTGCCGTCTTGCAGGGCAATTTGAAGCTCGTCGAGCCGATCGCCGTCAGGTTGTCGTCCCAGAGAACCGGTCCAAACGCTTGCAGGTGAGTGCGTTGCCGTTGACGACCTGCGTGTGGAGTTCTTTCTTGTCCTGCTGTTCGTCGTCTCTGGCCATGCAGGCTGCTTTCTGACGGACGACGAGGACTGCCGGTTGCCGTCGAGGTTGCTAGTTGTGAGGACTCTCGGTGAGAACCTAGCCCCGATCTCGCCTCTGGTTTTGTAGATCGTAACGCAGTTCAGGTCTCCGGTCAGCTTGCTGTAGCAGGCATCACGGCCGTAGTTAACTGCTGACAGCAGTTTATATTTTTCTAGTGTGCGATTTCATCAAGTAGCCCTGCCAGGTTGGATAGGACTAGATGTTTTCACGTCCTTCGCGTGGCTAAATAGATCACGCGCCCTGCATTTTAATCTCTGATGGCCTCTACCTGTATAAAGGATTTTAGTACCTGTTCCTCGTCACCTCTTACCAATGTTGCAAAGATGCTCTGTTCTTTGTACGAAAACAGAGTATTGCCGTAGCAGAATTTTTAGAAAAACATTGTAACTTCAGTTACTTATATTTTTTTCATACGAACTCCGATTTAGACGATTCTTACGCTCACGCGATCGTTACGACGTAGGCATTATTGTGGTGTGCTTGTTTTACTGTGATTGTACTGTTGGTTTTGTTTTCTCAGTATGTTTCTTGTTTGCTTGTCGGTATGATGATTTCGCGAACAGACCAAGAGCCGGGATTGAACCTCCAAGATCAGGTTTTTAAAAAGTTTGAGCAGCAACCAGGCAAGTGCCGTTGACCATATTTAACCCATCTTAGGATTGTTTAGTTTTTATTTATGCATGCATGTCTTAAATTTGAATCTCATGCTATGGTTTACTAGTATATTTCCTTATCATTCCTTGAAGCCATTGTTGAGTAGTATATAGGTCTGGGTAGCTTATTATTGCTAGTGCTGTCAGTGGGTTGGTTCATGGGTTCCTTAATTTGACTAATTATATACTGAACTAAATTCATGGGATGGTAATTGATTTTAGAGACTTGGAGATTAGGGAACCTTGGCAGGATGGTATGTTTGGTTTGGTGCCGTCACGCACGAGAGCTCGGTTTGTGCTAGTGCCTGCCATAGGTTCTAAGGACCGGTTCATGGAGCATGTAACTCGGCTTAACAGCGCAGCCATAGGACCTGTATGGGTACAGCCTGGCCAATTACTTGGATATCCTCTTCTTCTCTGTACACACTATCCGGCGGTCTAGTGGCGCAAGAGGGGGCTTTTGTAGCGGAGGTAAAATGGACTCCATATGCTATTAGCGGTGGAACCTTAGCGGGTGTCTACAGGTTGAGAGGATCCTTGGAAAGGCCTTGTAGTGTGACCCTGGCTGCACACCCCGGAAGTGTGAAGCAAAATGGGAAACACGACTCATGGGGAACATGCGTGAACTCTGCAGAGATTCAAACTGTCATGACAGCCGTGCTCACGGTTAAGAGCGGCCTGGACTTATTCATGATTAGTGGGGGGCTTGGCGGGCTGGTTCGTTGGTAGTTGGATTGGGATCCGATGAGTTCTTTCCTTGTCGGTTCAGTTCTGTTGGAGAGATGACACACCTAGTAATTAGGATGCTTTGAGTCTAGGTTTGCATAGTGCAGTAAACCCGAGTTGAGCCTTTCTTGTTTATAGCCAAACATGTCATATAATTCCCACACTTGCTGAGTACTTTATGTACTCACGGTGCTATATTCCCTTTTTTTGTCATATATTGCTGCTCAGACGATGGAGGAGAAGTGGAGTACAATGGCGATGACTTTGATCCGGACGCTTCATTTTTATTGCTGCATTTGTAATTTTCTTTTAGACCTACGGGTCCTTATGTATCGAATATTTAACGTTTACATGCTTGTAATAAGGATATTTCACTATTTGTCGACTACATGTATGATTAACTGATCCTGGTATACATGTGGATTACATTCGGTTATTTTCCTTGAACCGGGTGTGACAGAGCTTTACCCCACACTTACTGTTGCTGGTAGTGATCTTTCTGCACCTTTCACTAGGGATGAAATTCGTCAAGCTCTATTCAGTATGAACTCTCAGTCAAGCCCAGGACCAGATGGGTTTGGTCTGTCTTTCTACCGAGCCTTTTGGCCATTGGTGGAGGCCGATATCTTGGCCCTTTTCTCTGCTTTCTATGATGGCAGCCTCGACTTGGATGGGCTGAACCGGGCATTTCTTATACTTCTCCCAAAGAAAGATGGGGCTTGCACTGCGAATGCCTTCCGGCCTATTTCCTTGCAAAACTGCCCTGTTAAGCTGTTCACCAAGGTCATGACCAAAAGTCTGCAGCCTCTCATCCCAACCTTAGTGGATGCAGACTGTGACACCCCATGTCACTGAATCCAGATAGCGCCCATCTTGAACTGAACAGAAACCCAAAAGGAAATCAAGTTCAAAGATTCGAAATTCAAATATCCAAACAAAGGTCAAATCCAAGCTTATGAAGGAACTCAAACTTTTCAATAACAAGTTGAGCAACTAAAAATACCAGTAGATAGCCCTTCCTAAATAAGAATTTTGGAGAATTTATATGATTTTCGAAATTCATATGGTTCTCCAATAAAATCCCCAAAGCTTAAAAAGTTCCCTACTTTGACCAGATTCCATTTGAAATCCTTTTGGAATCATGATGTGCATGTTGGCCAGAGTGTAGATCTTTCCAAGAGCTTTCCAAAGAGACCGGATTTGCGAATTTTGGAGCTCATTTGCTAGTCGAATTAGGGAGCCAAAGTTTGGGGAAATTTCAGATTTGAATAAATCAGAAAAATGGAAAGATGCTGTGGGGCCCGCTCGTCAGCGTCGACTGAAGGACGCCGGAGCTTTTCTGCCGCGTAGCCGCCGGCGTACGGCTTCGCCGTGCCTACCCGGCCCTGTTCCCGACCGCACCTCGGCGTTAAGACGCAACCCCACTCGCATCCCGGCCCTCTCCATCTCATTTCCCCACTCCCCGGCCACTAAACCCTAGCCGCCGCCTCCTCTCACCGTTGCCACGGCTTGCGAAGCTCGAGCTCGCCGCCGACGAGCCAGCCCAACCCGAGCTACACTCCTCAGAGCCGCGTCTCGTCTCCCTTGAGACTCCCAAGGGCGCCATTTCCCTCTACTTCTCTGTGAGAGCGCGAATCGGTCACCTCGTCCAACTCCGGTCGCCCCCGCCTTCCTCCGCGCCGCCGGGTGATTCGCCATCTCTGGTGAGCTACCCCTCGATTCATTGCACCCTAAACTTCTTCACACGTAGGCGCACCCCACTTACCCCTGTCTTCCATGGTTCTGCGCTCCAGGTCGTCGTCGCGCTACTTTTCCCCATCGCCGGCCTTCTTCCCCACGCGACTCCCGCGGTGAGCTCCACCTTCCGCCCTTCCTCAACGTCGCCATCACTCGTGCCTGGCTTTCCCAGTCCGCGGTGAAGCTCTTCCCGCAAACGGTGCTCGCCGCCGAGCCCAGCTCCGCCTCCGCCACATCGCCAAACCTCCGCAACCCGCCGCCGCTCATCGCCGTCCAAGCTCCGGCCACCCCCACGGAGACCATGACCCTAGGTGAACTCGACGTCCCGCTATCTTCCGTATCGCGTTCACCATTCGTCAAATGGCTGTCGGGAACTCTTTCCGGCGAGGTTGCCGCCGCACTCCGGCGACGCTTCCGGCAAGTGCACAGTGGGCCACAGCCCCAGGATCCCATGCGTCAACGCGGGATCTGGTGCTCCGCCCCGTGTATCCTTCCGTGTGTCCTTAAACGTGAGTGGCTGGATCACTTTGTGGCCAGACCAGATCCGGTGCGGCCACGTCTCTGTGGTCAACTTTGTGGCCCAGATTTGATTGGTCCACCTATATTCAATCTTTTCCCAAATTGAATAAATTACCAGAAATTGCGTGAAACTTGTAAACTTCTTAATAAATCGTATACAGCTCCGAAAAATGCGAATCCAATTTTGTTAGCTTCCTTGTCTTCTTTACTGTCCAGGAAAAATATCAAATCGCTTAACACACTTCAACTGTTTTATGTGTAATTAAATTTATGCAGAAATTATTTAATCCATAGTAAATTGTCTGTTGCTCTATAAATCACTAAATGTTGCACATCTGTCAAGTATCTGTTTACACACGTGCAGAACATTTTTCTACTGTCATATACTGTTGAATTCTTTTCTTATGATTTGAATAACTGTTTTATTGGTTAAGTACCTAATCGGAATTAAAACTTGACAATAAGGACCAACTAATTAGTGTGGGTTATGCAATTGAGTCAGCCTACCCTTTTGTAGTCTTTGTATGCTAAGAGTCGGCTGTAGTTAGTCACGTTGACGGGTAAGTCTTGCTGAGTAACTAGTACTTAGGGTTTGGCTCTTTATGTTTTTGTGCAGGTATAGATTTTGCTTCCGCTATTGCTTGATGGAGTTCCTCCAGGTCCACATCGCGGGCTTCGATGTGCGGCCAAGTATCGTCGAGTGCTATAGAATTGGTATAGTTGAGACTTCCGCTGTGCTACTCACGTGTTTTAATTCATTCAAGACTTGTAATAACTTAAAGATGTAAAATTCGTGCTTTTTATGTGATGTACTGTTGTGTCTGTTAATCAGCACGTACCGACTCGATCATATGAAAAGCGAAGACGCTTCAGCTGGCATCGGAGCCGTGTTGGGACAGTACATCATATAAACGGCCTATTTTCGAAAAGCTAACCATGTTACGAGTGGGGAACAAAAGCCCTAGTATAAGGATGTTAGAATATCAGGTGGTAATAGGAGTTGCTTGTTTAATTCTTGCATTGCATCGACGCACCGACGACCAGGTAAGAAGGTAAGAGATCTGCATGGCTCCTGAGTTTGGTGGTGGAGTATTTTCTGTTCCATGAACCTTCGAGTTCATGAGGGGGCGAGGTTGGTGTTGAGATTGTGGTTGAGCCGTGCATTACATTTCTGTTATATGCTGTCCATCGGCGGGTGATAGATGAACATCACCTATGTAGGTTGCTTGAGGTGGCGATGTATGTTTTTCTTGCAGGTACACTAACTTGCGCGTAGATCGTGTAGCAAACGTGCATGAGTGCGACTTAGTTGCCACCGATGTCTACGGCCTGCTATACTTGGGCAATATTTTATTTTGCGAGGACGTATAGGTCAAGAATGCATTGCATATTCATCTTAAAATATTTCCACAAAATTCAGATTACCCAGAAATTTCAGACTGACAAGCTAACTTCAAAAAAAAAAAAAAATTCGTAACGCCAAAACCACTTGGCCAAATTCGACAAACCAAGACTTTCTGGAAAGCATGTTTCAGATTTGCCATCTCGATTCTGTCACAATCCCCTCCAAATCTGTCGATCAAATGAAACAAAAAATTCAGCCTCGTCCAGTTTTTCCAGAATCTGTCTGCCATCTTCAAAATTCGATATCTCGGGTTCTGCTGGGCCGTTTGAGGATTTTTAGCACTCGTTGGAAAGATCTTGAAGTTAGCTACAAGTTTCATGTTCTAACTTTTCTCGTTTGATGTCTCCAGAAGTGCCAGATTTCAGTTTTGTGTCTGCTCACCGTGAAGACAGATTCCAGAATGTTGCTTGGAAGGAGTGCTGCCTCTTGTTTTTGCCCGAATTGGTTTGTGTAGCTGCTTGCTACAACCGTCCAGAAGCTCGTTACCATATGGTAAACTTCATTTAGCATGGTTGTGTTGTTTGGAGTAGTTGGGATACTTTTCGCCCTCGCTCTCCACAAATGGATGTTGATAGCCTTTCCTGCATCCACTCTTGGAACCGTCGCATGGATGCATTGTTGGATGTCCGATACTGTAACCCCTACAGAGCTGTGCCTGTTTACTACTCAACAACACTGCATGCCCTGTCTTGTAAGTAAGAAGAAAAGATGAGCATGCTTCTGAAGACGATAAGACTTTGTACTGAGCGAGACGAAACCAAGTGTGCCCTACTTAACACGAAAGATGCCCAGATGGTTGAGCTAGAGCTACAGGTGCAGAACCAAGATAACCAGATCGCAGGACGTATCGAAGAACAAGATGCAGCCCAGCAGATGGTCGCACAGCTAATAGCAGCCCAAGTTCAACCCGTTCCATCTGCAGAGCAAGTACCAACAGACATCGTCAACCTGCAACATGAAGAGCAACTGGATAGTGAGGAAGACGCTTGAATCGTTGTAGTTGCTTTGATCAGATTCGCCATGTATCGTGTAGTTCAAATGTACCCCTGTTGATCGATAAGAGCTAGTGTCGTAATACCGTAGCTAGTCAAAGCGATCTCTTGTATTTGTGTTGTAATCTTATCGTTATACCTTGGAGCTACATGTTAGCTAGTTGTACGACCTTGATCTACCTCGATGGATGGAGTTGTATTCATGTTGACCCATGACCCCGTTTATTTTCATCATGAATACTTTTGGACTCTATTCTATCATGTTTTTGTGGAGTCCATCCTTTTGCTGTTGTTTACTGTTGTTATTGAGCCCTACACCAGAATTTGTTTTCCCTGCGATTGATATCCTTGCTAGTTGCCTACCAAATGTGGAGAAGGTTATGCCTGACCTTGATAATCTTCTCCTTAGCCTCTCTTTTAGGATTCTCGTTCTTGCTCAATTATTAAAATTTGACAACATAAAGCATGTGCAATGCACCATTCCATATGCATTGCAAAATACCGCTTGCATGCATTAGCACTTTGCAATGCATCAGCATGTACATCCATTTATGCATGTCATACAATGTGCATCATCATATATGCACCATGAATAATACATCATAACATATGCATCATGAGCAATTCATCATGGCAACTGCACCATTATGGATCATATGCACCACGGCATGGGCACCATATCATATCATAAACATTTTTCATATGCATCACGACATATGCATCATTTATGCACCATGCAATGTGCATCACGAGTCATGACATTCTACATTTGCACCATTGCATGGGCGCTATCACATATGTGCATTGCATCATTCGAAGCACGTAACGCACCATGAACATGCGTCTTAATCATTCTAGCATAGAATAAATGGATGCATAAATAATCACCGTTAATAAAGAGCAAGAATGTGGAAGTTGTATACCTTGATTACCTTTGTATACCAACAATCTTGTGCCTGCAAATCCTTGAAATTCCACTCCTTGAACCTGACTTTGATTTCTTCCTTGAATATCGTCAGCGACCCTAAGCAACAAATGTTTAGTCGGTCCTTGTGCTCTTGTCAGCCTTGATGTCTCTTGAGTTCTTGTTCGAATCATATGCTCCCGTTCATGGCCAAGTTTGTTTTACCTTCCTTGTTGCATGCGTTGCGACCTTTAGTTCGCCTAGATGTTAGCTAGAGTCAAATGAGTTACCTGCAGTATGTGGCTGATCTGATGTTTGTCTCAACCTTGTCAAGCACGCATACCAGCATCAGATGCGCTGTTTCAAAATCAAGATTCAAGAAGTACAACACCAATTTCAGAAAGACAGCACAAGATGTCAACCAACGAGCTAGAAGAACAAAAGGTTCAGTGAAGCAAGTTATGGAAATGTTCGAACGACAAAACCCGTCACCCTCAGATGCCCAACACCCGTCGTAAAAGAAGTGGATTTGCCTTCTAAAAAGACTTTCGATCTAGCTCCGAAGAAGTTGACAATCCTCGCAAAGGATGCCCCCAGAAGCCGCCAGGAAAACAAAGGACTTCAACACAACTTCACTCAGTCAAAATCGTTTAAGCGTCAGAGACGATGGTTGGAGCTGAAGAAGAAAGAGGATTGAGGTCATTTAGTTGCAAGGCACATTTCGAGCTCCCCATTTCTCAGATTTTCTGTTTGCATGGAGTGCCCAAGACCATGATTTCAGCACAAGGTCACAGTTTGAGGGTTGTTTCTGGAGCAAGTGCATGATTCCCTAAACAGTGAGCTTATTAGCAATTTAGCTTATCATCCACAGACAGAAGGCCAGACAAAGAAAACGAATCAGATTCTTGAGGACTTGCTTCATGCTTGTGTGTTGACTCGTAGCGAGAATTGGAACAAGTGTCTGCCACTAGCAGCGTTCTCTTATAACCGTTGATATCAAGAAAGCATCAAGATGGCACTGTTCGAGGCTTTATATGGACACCGATGTCATACTCCACTGAACTGGGCCGAGTCTGCGAAAGAATCACCATTGGACCAGAATTGATAGCAGTTGCAGAAGAGACGATATGTCCCATTCAGTCCAAGTTAAGAGCCGCCCAGTCCCGACGGATTAGCTATGCTAACAGAAGACACTGACGGTTAGTGTTCGCAGTTGATGACCACGTATACATTTGTAACTCTCCCTCATGAAGAGTGCACGTCGGTTCGCATCAGAGGAACAATAGCACAGTGATACATTGGACCACTCCGGATATCTAAGAAGTGTGGACCGTGGCTTACCGTTTGGAGTTACCGCCAGATCTTTTTGGCGTCCAGAAGAGCTTGAAGATTCCAGTAGATGTGGTAGTCAGTGATTTGGGACAACTTGAGCCAGACCTTACTTATTTCGAGCGGCCCATCAAGATCATCGATCAGAAGAACAGAGTTACCAGGAACAACACTAAAAGGTTTTTGTAAGGCACAGTGGAGCAACCACTCCAGGACTGAAGCCACATGAGAGCAAGAGGAATTTTCACAAGCTGTATTGCCGTGGTTTTCCGCCTTTGAAGTGAGTTTTGGATTCGCTTCATCTCGCACCGTTGTTATTCCTCCTTCAGGAATCTCGGGATGAGATTCTTTTAAGGGGGAGGGCTGTGACACCCCATGTCACTGAATCCAGATAGCGCCCATCTTGAACTGAACAGAAACCCAAAAGGAAATCAAGTTCAAAGATTCGAAATTCAAATATCCAAACAAAGGTCAAATCCAAGCTTCTGAAGAACTCAAACTTTTCAATAACAAGTTGAGCAACTAAAAGTACCAGTAGATAGACCTTCCTAAATAAGAATTTTGGAGAATTTATGATGATTTTTGAAATTCATATGGTTCTCCAATAAAATCCCCAAAGCTTAAAAAGTGACCAGATGCCATTTGAAATCCTTTTGGAATCATGATGTGCATGTTGGCCAGAGTGTAGATCTTTCCAAGAGCTTTCCAAAGAGACCGGATTTGCAAATTTTGGAGCTCATTTGCTAGTCGAATTAGGGAGCCAAAATTTGGGGAAATTTCAAATTTGAATAAATCGAAAAAATGGAAAGATGCTGTGGGGCCCGGTCATCAGTGTCGTCTCTCTCACTGAAGGACGCCGGAGCTTTTCTGCCGCGTGGCCGCCGGCGTATGGCTTCGCCGTGCCTCCCCGGCCCCGCTCCCGACCGCACCTCGGCGTTAAGACGCAAACCCCACTCGCATCCCGGCCCTCTCCATCTCATTTCCCCACTCCCCAGCCACTAAACCCTCGCTGCCGCCTCCTCTCACCCTTTTCGCGTCTTGCAAAGCTCGAGCTTGCCACCGACGAGCCAACTCAGCCCGAGCTACGCTCCTCAGAGCCGCGTCTCGTCTCCCTCGAGCCTCCCAAGGGCGCCATTTCCCTCTACTCCTCTGTGAGAGCGCGAATCGGTCGCCTCGTCCAACTCCGGTCGCCCCCGCCTTCCTCCGTGCTGCCGTGCGATTCGCCGTCTCTTGTGGGTTTCCCCTCGATTCATTGCACCCAAAACTTCTTCACACGCAGGCACACCCCACTTACCCCTGTCTTCCGTGGTTCCGCGCTCCAGGTCATCGTCGCGCTAATTTTCCTCACCGCCGGCCTTCTTCCCCGCGCGACTTCCGCAGTGAGCTCCACCTTCCGCCCTTCCTCAACGTCGACATCACTCGTGCCTGGCTTTCCCAGTCCGCGGTGAAGCTCTTTCCACAAACGATGCTCGCCGCCAAGCCCTGCTCCGCCTCCGCCACATCGCCGAACCTCCGCAACCCGCCGCCGCTCATCGCCGTCCAAGCTTCGGCCACTCCCACGGAGACCATGACCCAAGGTGAGCTCGACGTCCCGCTATCTTCCGTATCGCGTTCACCATTCGTCAAATGGCCGTCGGGAACTCTCTCCGGCGAGGTCGCCGCCGCACTCCGGCGATGCTTCCGCCAAGTGCACAGTGGGCCACAGCCCCAGGATCCCTTGCGTCAACGCAGGATCTGGTGCTCCGCCCTGTGTATCCTTCCGTGTGTCCTTAAACGTGAGTGGCTGGATCACTTTGTGGCCAGACCAGATCCGGTGCGGCCACGTCTCTGTGGTCACCTTTGTGGCCCAGATTTGATTGGTCCACCTATATTCAATCTTTTTCCCAAATTGAATAAATTACCAGAAATTGCGTGAAACTTGTAAACTTTTTAATAAATCGTATACAGCTCCAAAAAATGCAAATCCAATTTTGTTAGCTTCCTTGTCTTCTTTACTGTCCAGGAAAATATCAAATCGCTTAATACACTTCAGCTGTTTTATGTGTAATTAAATTTATGCAGAAATTGTTTAATCCATAATAAATTATCTATTGCTCTATAAATCACTAAATGTTGCATATCTATCAAGTATCTGTTTACACATGTACAGAACATTTTTCTACTGTCATATACTGTTCAATTATTTTCTTATGATTTGAATCATGTGCTGCATTGTTTAAATCGTTATAAATAATCTGTAAAGCAACAAATCGTCAAACTTCATTGTAAATTACTTCCAGTGGTGCTCTTCACCAGAAAAAGGCCACTGAACATAATTTAAGTGTCGAAACTGATTTAACAAATTAACCGACCTAACTAATGTAAGTAACTTAATCAGGAAGTCAATGAAAGAAATACTTCAGATAAAAGTAAATTAAGTAATGTTAACCACTTACAGCAGAACCTCACTGTTGGGGGATCGAAGGTCTTCGTGGGATGTATCGAAGCCCTCCAACGGTTGATTGAAACGTCCTGGTTCTGGCGAAGCCCTCGAAGGTAGTTGACGCCTTCGAATCACCTCGCGATGCCCTCCTTGTTCGTCGTCACCACCTTCTGGTTGAAGCGAAGCCCTTCTTCCTGGTCCGCGGTGCCGGACGAAGGTGTTCTTACTCAGGTTCCCTGCGGTCTGTTGCGCGAAGCTATCCTTCACCCGCGATGCCAGGCGAAGGGGTTGAGTGATTAGAGAGGTTTGAGTACGGTACAAATGATCCCTTCTTTGGCTCGTGGCCCGAAAAACAGATGTCCTTACAGGATCATCTCCCTCCATATTTATAAGGGGGAGAGTGATCATATTTACATGTATGCCATTGGCTGCCTTAGCACGGCTCTTAGCCTGATGGTTTGACTCGAGTATTGCTCCTGCGCTGCCTGCTTCTCCGTTTTGCCTTCGCGAGTGGCTGTTGGTCTTCGCGTGGGTCGGGGGGGGGGGGGGGGGGGGCTTCGGTGTAGTCCCCAACATTAGCCCTCAATTGGTGATGTGTTATTAGTGTAACTAAAACCAGAAGCAATTTTATTTATCAATTTATGACTGCACCGTGTGCCTTTCTGACCCATACACGTGTCTTGTCGTTTTCATTCCGTACTTCTTTTCCGTTCCCGATAGTCACTTCCCTTCTATATATCTTCATCGTGGGCGCGCTGTTCCTTCAATCGCATGCTTTGCGCATCTTCTTTCCTTTGGCTATTCCAATCACTTTCCCAGTAGCAGATCCCTTTCCTTCTTTCTTTTTTAAGATGTCTGGTAGCCGAAGGTCTAGCGAAGAGCAAGCTAAGAAGAAGCTGAAAACTCACAAGACCTCGTCGAAGGACTGCTCCGATAAGGCTATCAGCGAAGCTAATGTTACGGCTTTGAGTGCTGCTGTTCCTTCGGCGAATCAGCCGAAGACTTCACGTTCAGCGAAGTCGTCTTTTGCTTTCAAGCCTCCGGTGATTCGTTCCGCATTATATTTGTTCTCTATTCCGGAGGATGGGGGCAGTAATTCTTCTGGGTCTAAAGCTCAGTCTGTCCCTAACAAAGTCATTTCGAAGGGCTCTTCTTCTGTTGCAAAGGATATTTCTGCTTCTACAGTTGACGTTCGTGATGCCAGTGCCGCTGAGAAGGCCAAGATTCAGGACAAGGCTTTCAAGGGCGCTGATTCTGTTCTTGCTAAGTCCGGATCGAAGGCTAAGATCCAGGACAAGACCTTTGTTGATGGTCCTGATGTTCCTCCTGTTGCCCCTGTTCATAATGAAGGGGTAGCCGAAGCTTCTGCTCAAGGTTGTCTCTCATCTCTTAGTGTGGCCGAGCTTCGTCAAATTGCTGATAACTTGAGACCTCTTACAGATCGCTCCCAGGTTCAACTACCTTCGGAGCCAGGTGTTGTGCTTCGTGAGCCCCTTAGCCCCTCAGCAGGTGGTGATCTTTTCCTACACTCAGTCTTTGAAGCAATGCTTGGAGAGTTTCTCCCTTTTGACATGACTTTTGATTCAGTCGAAGCTACTGGGGGTTCTTTAACTCTTTGTGACGACGTGCCTTCGAACACCTTCGTCATGAGTGCTAGGGCCGCTGCGCCCTTTGTTGCTGCTGCAGAGAGGCTTCGTTTTCCCCAAGTGGAGAATGAGCTCGTACTTCAGGGTGGCGATACTCTGTACAAGTCTTTACTTTCTTCGCAGATGAAGGTAAGCGGTTTTAATTTTTTTTTTCAGTTGCTTGTTTTTTTTTAACTTCGCTCTTGTTTTCGTCAGTCGCTTGCTATTACCCAAGCCTCCCTTCGCCAGTTTAATGAGCTGACTCTGGCGAGGGCTGATCGGGACCGGCTTCGCAAGGATCTTTCGATTCTTGAATCGAAGATCAAGGAGAAAGAAGATGCGCTTGCTCTTAATGAAAAAGGTGTGATAGATCTCTCTGTTGAGAAGGAGACCCTCGTCAAATCCACTGAAGATTTTAAGACGGAGGTGGCTTCTCTAGAGAAATAGCTGGAGGATCTTGATTCGTCCCTTGCGAAGGCTTTGGAAGCCAACAGAGTCCTTCGCGGAAAAGTTGAAACCGCGGATCAGGAGGCGGCTTCTTTTGCTAAGGCTGAAGAGCTTCGCCTGTCTTCCCTTTGCAGCAACATTCAGGATGCTCTTATCTCGGTTGGAACTATTCCTGACCAGATCCCTGATAACGCTTCGACTGAGCAGCGTCAGTCTTGGCTATCTGTCAATATTCCTTTCGTGGTGAAAGCTTGCAGGGCCTTCTCCACCAATGCCGTTCATCTGGCTGTTCAGGATCTCCTCCATTCTCTTGATGTCGAAGGGAGTAATGCTTTGGCGAAGGTTGCTTCTGACGACTTCAAATTTTCAGCTGTTGATTCTACTCGCCGTCCTGTGGTTGAAGCTCTCCTGAAGGTCGCCAGTCATTTTGACGAATCCTTCTGGAACCGGGTGCAGTCTGTCGGTCGTCTGCCTCAGAGTGAGGTATAAACAATTTATTTTTGCTTAGAGAGAGGGGTTACATCATTCCTTCGAACTTGTATCTTGTTGAGAATTGTTGTAATATTGTTGTAAACTTTATGTTGTTTTGATTAATTTTTTGCTTGGTTTTTGGACCTTAGGCTCCGTCTGATATTTCTTTGAGTGTGTTTGCTACTCCGAAGGCTTCTTCTGACTTGGTTTCGGGGAAATGTGTTGCTCCGGATTCATCATCTGATGTTTCCCTGAGTGAGTTTGCGACTCCAAAGCCTTCTTCTAGTGGCTTGATTCGCCGTGAGCCTCCAATTGAAGTTTTTAGTTCTCCTTCGAGGATTGATTTATCTAGTGATTCGAATCCTTTGTCACCCGTTGAGGGAGGTGAAAGTTCTTTTTCTTTTCCTCCTGGTAGCCTTGTGGCTATTGGGAGAGTTTATCGCCCAGAGGCTGATGTTCCCGAAGGGAGTCGGGGTTGTAACAAACGAAGGCCTCGTGGTCGCTGTCCCCGAGGTAGTAGTTCTTCACATCGAGGTGCAGGCAAGAAGAAGAAGGGAGGGGACGTTTTAGATTCGTCTTCCTCCTTCGATGCAGCTTCGCATGTTGAGCGAATGATTTCGTCTGGGATAATAGATCCCATATTTCAAAGGCCTTATTCTCCTTCGAATGGATATAATTTTGATGAATTTAGTATTGTATGCGAAATGCTTTTAGAATTGGGCCTTATTGTAAAGCGTGAGCCTGACGATGGCTCTCCTTGATTGATGTCTGTGCTTAATAAAGCTTTTCTTCTGAAGTAGTCTTTCGAAGGTCTTTGCCAGAGAGAAGATTTCTTCAATATCATCCGAAGCTTTTAATGCTTCTTGCACGATGACCTTGTGTTTCCTTTGAGGAACGCAAGTTTTCGTGTTTTCGTTCTTTGATATTTGAACATTTTCATGCGAAGGATCGCGCTTTTTTCTTTTGCGAAGGTTTCTGTTGCCAATACTTGGGTAGATTAAGCTTTCTTTGCTTATCTTTCCCTTCGGCTTCTTGTCTGGAGTCTTTGTATTATCCCTCGTGATACATCGATCCAAACTTAGATTACACCAAATAGTCAATTGGTGTAACCTTCGGATTCTCTAGGCTTTTGCCTGATATCGTTTTTGAGCTCGAAGCTTCGTTTCTTGAGCCTTGGCTCTTCTACGCCCCCCAGGAAATTGCTCTGGAATTGTTTGAGGGTAAAAAAGTAATTATAAAACTGTGTTACAGTCTTGGAGGGTGCCTCGTTAAAAAACCTCACACCCTTCGCAGGGCTACCCTCGTGAGGAAAAAGAGTGCACCCCTCGCAAGTTTTGTGCTTTTACATATGGCCATCGCGCGTGCTACCGAAGAGATGTTCTTGGTAGACACGGCTCATGCATCTCTGATATATCATGGACAAGTTTTCCAGTCCAAAGGTCTTGAGCACTGGGGCCTTTTGCTTCCTTCGGATGAAGTGGACATTCTTCCTTCCAGGGGTTTCGCCATCTTCAATACTTCTTGCTTGGAGTTGGTCTCCGAGGATGCTGATCACAGAGATGGGACCAGGAATCTTCATGCATGGATAGCCCTGATGTATGGCTGCTTCAAACTTGTTAATGGACCCCCTTCCGAAGATTGCATTGTAAGGATAAACAATGTCAACCACATCGAAGGTCACATCTTCAGTTCTTGCGTTGTTTCCTTCGCCGAAGGTTACTGGTAGGTTAATTTTTCCCAATGCTTGGATAACCTTTCCAGTGAAGCCGACTAATGGTATTCCTGCAGGTTGTAGTGTTTCGTTTTCCAGCTTCATCTTTCTATATGTAGAGGCGAAGAGGATGTCAGCTGAGCTTCCTCCATCGACAAGTATTCTGAGTACATCGAACCCTTTCATATTTGCCTTGATGACCAGTGGGTCTGAGTGGGGTTGGTCAAGGTCCCTTGCGTCTTCTTTTCCGAAGGTGATGTGGACATGGGACCACTTAGTTTTCACAAATGGAGCCCTTGATGTCACGTTATGTACCCTTCGTATGTGTTTTTTTCTTGCCCTTTTTGAGTCTAGTTGCTGGGTCGATCCTCCGGAGATAGCGTTAATAGTTTGTCTTTGAGACGTGTAGCTTGTTTCTGTGCTTCTTTCATTGTTTTGTTGGTTCATTTCTGGAGGCGGTGGCAGCGCAGCCAGGCTTTGAGGTTGAGAGTAGGCATACTGCTGCGTCTGATACGAAGCTTCTCTTGGATAATTGACAACATGATTGACAGAGTGCGAAGGGTATGTTGACATTGGGTTCCCTTGAGACCAGTTTTCACGATAGTTACTCGTGTGTCTGATGGCCTTCTTCGCCTCTCTTTCTGCGGTCCATTCCTGTTTGAATTGTTGCAGATTTCGGCACTGCTTTGTTGTATGGCCTTTTCCTTCGCCATGCAACTCGCAGTATGGAGTGCGAGAACTGCTTCTCTGATTGTTTTCTCTGTTTTTGTCTTCGCCGTCTCTATCATGGTTGCTTCGCTCTTTCCCTCTTTCATTGTCTTTGGTTCTCTTTTCATCGCCCCTTTTTTCTCTGTTTTTGAGGTTGTGTATCCTTCGATTATTATGATCTTTCGAACTGTCTCTGTTATCGTCGTGCTTTCTGCTTTGACTCGCTTTTTTTCTTCTTTATACTTCTTTTCATCTTTGACTAGCTGGGATTGTTTCTTTTCGTCTTCTTTTTTCTTTCTGAACTCATCATCCGATCTCGCGTATTTCTCGAAGGTGTCCAACAGTGCGAAGATAGTTTTGAGTGTCTTCCTTGTTAGTGCAGAATGGAAAGGGCCAGCCCTCAAGCCTTCCGTTAGTGCATCAATAACTGTCGAAGCTCCTACGTCTTTTGCTCTTGATTTTATCTCCATGAATCTCTGCATGTATTCTTGTAAGCCTTCGTCTAGTTTCTGCTTGCATGAAAATAGTCTTCCCTGATGAATTTCTGATGCTTGGAAGCCTTGGAAATTGTTTATGAACTCTCTTCTTAGCTCGGACCAAGAATTAATTGATCCTGACTCAAGAGTGGAAAATCATGTCTTCGCTACTCCTTCGACTGCCATCACCAAAGCTTTCGCGTATGTTGAGTTTGATCCTCCGCCCGATTCTACTGCGGCTTCGAAAGACATGAGGAACTCTCTCGGACATGTTTTTCCTTGGTATGCCTTTACCTTTGGCATTTTGAAATTGACCGGCCAAGGTTCGCTCTGTAGCTCTTCGCTCAAAGGAGAGTTTTCGTTGTAGATGATGCATGGCTGACTGTCCTTGCCAGAGCTGCTTACTTCGTACACCGTCTTGTGCTCGGTTTGCTTGCGAGTCTTGTGATGCGCGTCTTGTTCTTGCTTCCTCAGGTTTTCCATTTCTTCATTGTATTTGTTTAACTTACTATCCATTTCGTTGATCTCTTGTTGGGCTTGCACTATTTTTTCGAGCATGTCTTTTTTCAGCTTCGCTGTCTTTTCGATGATGGCCAACTTCTTCTCTCTCTCGATTCTTTCTTGCTCTATTATGCGAAGCCTTTCGGTTATGTTGCCTGTTTCGTCGTCCTCCTGCTGGAAGCTTCCTGCTTGAGATGTTTCAGCGTTGTTTACTTGCATAGCTCTTAGAGCTTCTTCTTTTCTTGCCACCTCTTCGGCTCTTGCTATTTCTTCTGCTCGTGCAGCTTTGTCCCGCTCTTCTTGTTCTCTTGCTGTTCTGACTTCTGCTTCCTTCGCTAGCCTTTCATTTTCGGCTTCGGTTTCTGCGTGTTGTGTGTCGCTGACGTTTGTTCTCGGCTTTGCTTTGGCCATGTTGATCGTGGTCGTGGGTTCACCCCGCGTGACGGCGCCAAATGTTGGGGGATCGAAGGTCTTCGTGGGACGTATCGAAGCCCTCCAACGGTTGATTGAAACGTCCTGGTTCTGGCGAAGCCCTCGAAGGTAGTTGACGCCTTCGAATCACCTCGCGATGCCCTCCTTGTTCGTCGTCACCACCTTCTGGTTGAAGCGAAGCCCTCCTTCCTGGTCCGCGGTGCCGGACGAAGGTGTTCTTACTCAGGTTCCCTGCAGTCTGTTGCGCGAAGCTATCCTTCACCCGCGATGCCAGGCGAAGGGGTTGAGTGATTAGAGAGGTTTGAGTACGGTGCGAATGATCCCTTCTTTGGCTCGTGGCCCGAAAAACAGATGTCCTTACAGGATCATCTCCCTCCATATTTATAAGGGGGAGAGTGATCATATTTACATGTATGCCATTGGCTGCCTTAGCACGGCTCTTAGCCTGATGGTTTGACTTGAGTATTGCTCCTGCGCTGCCTGCTTCTCCGTTTTGCCTTCGCCAGTGGCTGTCGGTCTTCGCGTGGGTCGAGGGGGCTTCGGTGTAGTCCCCAACACTCACCGCTTTAACTAATGAATTTCACTCTTCTTAATACAACATAAATGACTGTTCCATTAAGTAATTAAATCTTAATTGCATCATATTATTGCATCTAACTTGCATCTCCTTGTCATGACGTATAGCTATCGAGGTGATCCAGGAGCAGGTGGAGGACCATGATGCTGAGCCACTTAGGAGGAGCCGCTGACTGATCCAGTTGATGACTGTGCTAGTACTAGTATCGTCCCTGAGCCAGGCAAGCCCCGGTGCATGCCTCCCTATTTAGGATTTTTGTTTATCACTTGATTGTGGCTAGTAATTATTTGTGCATTAGTTTTATTAGGAGTTGATGTGAAACCTTAGAACTGCACTAGGACTACCTTCCTTATACTACATTTGTGTCCGATTTTTGTAGATGTGGTCTAGGTTACGTTAGAACTTGCTATGCTTAGGGATTAGCGAACGGTAGAAGACGAGTGGTAGGTCCCACTCGCATGATAGGAATTACCCTGGATTGTACTAGATAGATTTAGGATTTGTTGAGACCGGACGGGGATTTGTTTGTATAGGATGGTTGGAGAAGGCTGGGCCTTCACAGTGGTGTAGCTCCATCTGTGTCGATTAAGGACCGTTCGTTGTTGGTCCTATTGAGCAAATTTGAATGTACTGATCACATGCTAGTGTTTTTATGGGCCTAGTAAACTTAGTAGCTCGAGTTGCCCTGCTGTGCGGTGGAAGCCTGCCCTTTCTATCATGGTATTCGGGAGAGAAAGGATGCTTCCCAATCGGGGCGTACGTCTGGGACGGGGACCGTGCGGGAATGCCTTTCTCGGGAGGGGTTGGATCCGGCCTAGCTTCAGGGGGACCCTTGCGAATGGTTGTTGCATGTGACTTTACGCGTGTGCGGCGTGTGGTCAGGTTTTCTCCTGTAGGATGTACATCGATGCCGCCGCTCTCGGTCATGAGCAACCTTGTTCAGTGCGCCACATCGTAGTGTGATTTGATTGATGATGATGCTCTAGTACTGTATATTTATATATCTCATTACTCTTATATTGTTTATCTGATGTATTGTTACTTTACCTGTTTTAGAGATAAATGCACTGTTTTATTGGTTAAGTATTTAATCGGAATTAAAACTTGAAAATAAGGATCAACTAATTAGTGCGGTTTATGCAATTGAGTCAGCCTACCCTTTTGTAGCTTTTGCATGCTAAGAGTCGGCTGTAGTTAGCCACGTTGACGGGTAAGTCTTGCTGAGTAACTAGTACTCAGGGTTTGGCTCTTTATGTTTTTGTGCAGGTATAGATTTTGCTTCCGCTATTGCTTGGTGGAGTTCCTCCAGGTCCACATCACGGGCTTCGATGTGCGGCCAAGTATTGTCGAGTGCTATAGAATTGGTATAGTTGAGACTTCCACTGTGCTAATCACATGTTTTAATTCATTCAAGACTTGTAATAACGTAAAGATGTAAAATTCGTGCTTTTATGTGATGTACTGTTGTGTCTGTTCATCAGCACGTACCGACTCGATCCTGTGAAAAACGGAGACGCTTCACAGACCAAACAGGCTTTCTCAAGGGGCGGTGTATCTCATGAAATTTTGTCTATGCGGCGGAACTCTTGAGCTGCTGCCACAAGCGGAAGAAAGCGACAATCGTGCTTAAGCTTGACTTTCGCAAGGCCTTCGATTCAGTGAATTGGTCAAGCCTGGACACTATCCTCTCTGCTCGCGGATTTGATTCTCAGTGGCGCGGCTGGGTGACTTCGATATTGGCTACCGGCAAGACTGCTGTTATGCTTAATGGTGTGCTGGGCAATTGGATCAACTGCAAAAATGGGTTGCGACAGGGGGGACCCGCTCTCGCCTTATCTTTTGATCATTGTTGCAGATGTGCTCCAACGTCTCATCCATCAGGCTTGGCGTGCTGGTTTACTAAACCACCCTATCAACCCCTCGCGCCCGTGCCTGGTGCTTCAGTATGCGGATGATACCCTCATTCTTATTCAGGGTGAGCTCTCTACTGTTCAACACTTAAAACAAATTTTAGATGACTTCTCGCTAGCCACGGGACTAGGAATCAATTATCATAAATCTACCTTCATCCCCATGTTCATTGATGATGAACTTGCAGGGGATATGGCCTCTTGTCTCGGCTGCCACAGCCCTATCTTGGTCTCCCTCTGTCTCCCACAAAGCTTAGAGTCTCTGATTACCAGCCGCTCTTGGCGAGCTTTGATCGCTACCTCCCAGGTTGGTGCGCTCGCCTCCTTGATGCAGGGGCACGCATCCAATTGTCGAACTCAGTGCTTGGGAGCCTGGCTGTATACTTCATGTCCTCACACTTTCTCCCAAAGACTATTTTAGGCGTTATTGAACGACATCGTCGAGCTTTGTTGTGGGCTGGTGAAGAAAAATGCAGCGGTGCCCAGTGCTTGGTCGCTTGGGATCGAGTACTCCTTCCGAAAATCGAAGGCGGACTAGGAATTAAAGATTTAGAGACCCAGAACCATTGTCTCTTGATGAAATTTGTGCACAAGTTGCATTCACCTGAGCCGCTTCCCTGGAAGCAGTGGTTCTTGTCGGAAATTCAAGGTGATCTGGGTAGTGGCAATCAGGACTCCATCTTCCTTGGGTGCATTATTCAAGAGGAATTAAACCGTTATCGTGCCCTCACCAAGGTGGTGGTGCGCAACGGCCTCTCGACATCTTTTTGGTTTGACGACTGGCACGCAAAAGGCCCTTTGTTCCTGGCTTATCCAGCCCTTTTCTCTCACACTACGCGTTCTCATGTGTCCGTGCATGATGTCATGGGCTCTGGTGCCATGGTCCTGGCACTCAGGAATCGTTTGACACATGCTGCTACTGCCGAGCTCAATGATATTCAGCAAACCCTTGCTGATATTTCTCTTAGCCCTGCTGCTGATGAGCGCTATTTGGTTAATTGCTCAAAACCTGGTTACACCTCCTCCGCTGCCTACACAGCCCTTCATAATTCAGATTATATTGACCCGCATGCTAGGACAATCTGGAGCACCAAAGTCCCTACAAAAGTCAAGTTCTTTGCCTGGCTGCTATGTGCCAATCACATTAACACTAGGGCGAACTTACTGCACAAGACTCTCATCCAAGAAGATGCAGCTAAGTGCGAGCGGTGCACTGATGTCGTGGAAACTACTGAGCATCTCTTTGTTGACTGCCCGGCTGCTTCGGCAATTTGGCAGTGCCTTGGGATTAGCTTTGCTCAAGCATCAATCCTCTCTCCCTGGAGCGCAGCACACCCAAACCATCTTCCTCAATCCGTTTGGCCAGACGTGTTACTCATCCTTCTGTGGGGACTATGGAACGCAAGAAACAACTTGGTCTTCCGCTCTGAAGATAACAACATTGTCCAGACTCTACGAGCGACTGTCCGGGACATTGACCTCACACGCGCCGACATGTGGCAATGGCGTGATTATGTTTCTCAATGTATTCCCTCTCTGTAATTTCTCCTCGGTATGCCGAGCGTATCTATGTATTTGAACTATGTACTGGCACATTTGCTCTTTTGATCAATCAATAGAGACGAGTAGGTGGGGATCCTCTCCCCCCCGAATTACTTAAAAAAAAAGGGCGTCCCTGCAGCACCTGAACCGGTAACTTGTTCTGCTACCGTACCCCGGGACTTCTTTTAGGCACTCGGTCAGGTCCTGGAGCCATCACATCTCCGATACCTGATTTTCGGTTTGTTGATGGCACGGGGAGGGGAGACCTGATCCGACCGTGAGTAAACCTTGAAGCTCTAGCGGAGTACGAACTGGTTTCGATCTATGTGATCTGCTCCGATCCTATAAATACATAACCACGGGCTGCAATGTTCAATTCTGGGGTGCGCGTCGATCCCGTGACCATGGACGAGGAACTAGGTGACCAGGCCGGCATGGTATGTTGCAATGACCGGCGGAAAACAACTCTCAAACTTGTCGTGTTGGGGTTCAGCGCGCTCCTCTTGACCGCTGTCGTTGTCTGCATGGGGATATTTGGCTTTGTGGATCCTGAACTCAAGAGCGTGAATTTCTCCTTGGAACCCATGGTCCACGCCGGGCTCGACGCTGACGTCCGTGGCACGCCGACGCCTCCGCGGTTCAACTTGACGCTCCACGCAAGGACCACTCAGAAACACAGGTACTGCGGCGAAGAAGCAAGCATCAGGGTGGCATACGCGGGCGTGGTGATAGCCATCGAAGCTATCGATCCGCTCTGCGTGGAGCCCAAGGGCGTCACTGTGCTCAAAGCGACCGCATCGCCGGGATGGCCGGCTCTGCCCCTCCAGTTTCGGGAGCGTATCCGGAGCGACAGGGGTCGTGCCGGCGGCGGGCCTGAGATGGAGGTTGACGTCAAGTTCGACGGCGCACGCACCTCCATGTGGGTGCGCTGCCGCACCGCGCTGGATGCCAACCAAGCCTCTCGCTGCAAGTTCTTCCGTTTCTCACACTCCTAGCTAGATACACCAGCTAGCCAACAAGTAAGCCTCCCAGGCTCCCACGAAGATGCGGGGTAGAGCATACCAGATATATGTATTTTTAGAAAATTTAAAATAAAGTTCAATTCAGTAATCTGTTGCTTAACGTTCTCGCGTGAGGAACCCTCGGCGTGAAAAAACGGCTCAATCCCACTCCGAATGGCCCTTACCTCCCTCCTGATCTACCCTCCCCGATCTCCTACCTGGTTGCCGGCTCCGGTCGCACCTAACCTGCGCTCCGGTCCCAAGTCGTTTGTAGCCGCACCCAAGTCGTTTGTTTTTGTATGTTCTGTACAACTGAAACTAGTGCTCTCTGGTCGCAAAAATTTGTTTTAAAAAAATATCGACTAATACTTACTATACATTTGATCAAGTTTATGTTTGGTGGACAAATATGTTCAACAATTTTGGTAATCTGAAACAAAAAAGAGTGAAATGCTGGAATGGCCATTTGTACAATGGTCAAACAAAAAAGAGTATAAGTATAAATAGTCCTCGTGAAACTATAAACTTGGTTATGTCAGTGCCAACGAAATAGCAGGTTTATTGAGACTAATTAAATAACATGCATGTATCAAATTAAAGCAACATCTGAAATATGGTGCTCCAAAATCACAAATAGGAGCAGCAACTTGTTTGCTGGACATCTAACGAATCGATAAGATCAGCCTCGACGGCTGCAACGAAGAGAGGTGTCGCTTTTTTGCTGATCTGTGTCGCTTACCCACCCTCGCCTCCACAGTTCGCAGCACAACCCTTGGTCAGTGATCCGGTTAGATCAAAGGAAGTGTAGAAAAGATACCTGTCGACAATGGGAAAGAATGGAAGGGGTTTATGGTAAGGGTTATATATTCAGAGTTTGGAGGCCCTTCCATGGCCTGCAGCTGTAGCCTGTAGATAAGGGCTGGGCACGGCAGCCACGACTTGGCACAGGGACTGCGATGTTCCAACACACGAAATAAATTTTGTTAACACTATGTTTAACTTTTTTGAGTGTGTGAAATATGTCTAACTTATTTCTTAGATTCTTCGAAAAAAAACTTATTTGTTAGATGGTGCTAAGATTAAATTGTAGAGACACTTAGGACTCAATGTAATGGTAAACTTATTGCAAAATTTGCGACAACACACTAAAAGGTGTGGTTTTAGGCTTTTAGCCATAACACACTAGCTGTGACATTCTTCAAAAGTGTGTTTTTTTAAGTGTTGCGCTAAACAGGGAAAAAGTAATTCTTTCAACTCTTTTTGTCTCATTGCACAAATTTTTCTTGATTGTTTAAATAACGTTTCACTGAGAATAATTTTATTTTGTAAAATAAACTATGTGAACAATGAGAGACAATCTGCAAAAAAAAAAAACAACAACATATGGATAGATAATGCAACAATGTATCACTGTACAAAATTTCAAGTTGTAATGTATTTCGTGCATTGAGATAAAAAAGTTGAAAAATCTACATTTTCCTTGTTTAGAGTGCTGCACTAAAGAAACCACACTTTTAGAGTGCGCTGAAGCTGAAACCACATCTTTCTAGTTTGATGATATTTTTTTTTTCGATTGGGGGAAAAAGAATATAGGAGCAGAACTCGTCCATCGGTGAAACGAAACCGACTCGTATGCCAAAACTAACAACTATCCACGATCGGTGCACGTCTCCGCTTTTATGCAGCCACAAACAGCCAGAGTCCGATTCATCATGGAACGGCTGTACGGAGCCTTCTACATCTTATATATGAATATGATACGTTGGTAGCATCAAACGCTTTTACATACATGATTCATAGAGCGACGTCGTGATCTGGAGGGGGTTGTTCATGGCGATGGTAGTGCCTAACGGAGACGCCGCTCCGGCCGTGGATGAGCCCGGCAACCAAACGCCGCAGTTGAAGAAAGTAGTCACTATTTGCTGTTGTCTTTTACTCGCTGCCGTAGTTGCTTTGATCATCTTGGGGTACGTCTTCGGCCCTCGTGGTGGGGAGGCCTTGTTCCTGGTGAGCGCGTCACAGCCCGGTGATCCATCCATCCTTCGGCCTTACGATACGTGTCGACAACCCGTGGTTTAGGGACTGCTGGGAGAACATCACCGTGACGGTGTTCTACGGCAACACGATCGTCGGGTGGGGCGCTGTGCCGGACTTCTGCGCTGGTTTGCGCACGTCGGTGGAGGTGGATGTGCCAATGTCGCACACGGACGTCGTGCTCAGCGATGCGAAGCGTGGCGTCATGGCGTCGCAGCTCAGCACAGGGGAACTGGAGTTTAATGTGGAGATAAGGATGCTGCTTTCCAAGGCCTACATGGGTTTAACCTGCCAGAGCTGCGCCTCGAGGCAGGGCTTCCTGCTTTGCGACGTGAACCCAGGACGGCAGACCTACGCGCCCTGCCAACTTGTAAACCTTTTGCACTAAACGTGGATGTTTTTCTTCTTTCAATCTATATATACAAGGGGATTATAGTATCTCTACTTGTCATGAGAATGGGTGGATAAGCATGTGTAATATAAAAAGGACACAAATAGGATCCGTCAAAATTGCACACAACTCTTCCCCTCCTCGTCCAGCCGGACAACAACAAAAACAACGCTAGCACCATTCATGTACAAAGTCAGTGATACAGTTTGAAACAATTCAAGTCATGAGACATGGTGGATAAGCATCTGTAACATAGAACGAGAAATAGGATCGAACAAAGAAAAACGCCCAAGCCGAAATCAAATACGTTAGGCCTAATGAGCAAAAGGATCTGGTTATTACTTAATTACTAAACAATTTCATATACCGAACTCAAACAAGTTTTTTTTCAATTTTGGGAATATATTTTAATATTTCATCCTCTGCATCGACAAATGCATATAGACTAGTTGTTCACATAGTTTATTATATGTTACCACGAACCCAACATGGTTCCTAGTACCGTTGCAACTGCTCATTTTAACGCATGCTTCCACTAAAAAATTAACCGGTGCAACTGCTCGCCACATCTGCTTCTCTCTCCCACCAACTCCCCTTACCAACCGTTCAATCAAGTTTGTTAAGGTTCAATGGAATAATCACTCGGAAGAAGAAGCAACTTGGGAGCGTGAAGACAAACTCCGTGCTGATTTTCCTGAGCATTTCTCTAGGCTGTAAGTGAACTTTCAGTTCAGTTAGCTTGCTGTCCTACACCTAATCATGCTATTGAAATCACATTGTTAATTAACTTAAATGTTTGTGACCTTGTCTTCTCGCTTAGTTTGCCAAATCTCGGGACGAGATTCTTTTAAGGGGGGGAGGTTGTCACACCCCCAAATTTGTAAATCATGAAAACAAACTGAAATTTACCTCTGGGAACAAAATCTGAAATTTGGAACCTCTTCAAATCTGAAACTGAATTCAAATCAATGAACAAACTCATGTCAAATTGGGCCCTTGTGAAGAAACTCCAAATTTCGCAACAGTTGCAGGAACAAAAATGTTATCTGAATCTACATTGAAGAATAGAACTTTGGAGATTTTATCAGGATTTTTGGGTTACATTTGGTACCCTTGGAAATTCATGCAACTTTGCATTCCTGATACTTTGACGGATTTTTAAAGTCAAATATATAGCCGATGTCAAGAAAGTACCAATACAAAAGTTGTTCCTCGTTCTCTCCTCTAGTTCCAGAAAAAGTTTAATAAATTTTGGAGGTCGGGAAGTGCCAGTTTTAATTGAGAAACAGAGGAGAAAAGGAAATTCCTGAGAATTTCGAATTTTGCAGGACCCACATGTCACTCTCCTCTCTCTCACTGTCTTCCTCGCGCGCCCGTTGGCCATGGCAGAGCTTTTGCTCCACGTCGCCGGCGTCCAGCCGCGGACGGCGCTCCCCCTCGCGAGATCCCGGGCTTGGTCTCCTCTCCACTGCCCCTTTATAAACCAAGCCAGGCCGAAACCCTAGCTCCTCCTCCCATTTTTCCCCATCTCGCAGCCGCCACCATTGCCAACCTTGGAGCTCAGCTGCGCCGTCGCCCTGCTGTGTCCCTTCCAAATCTTCAGTGAGGGAATGTGCGCCATGATGTGGTGCCTCTGCTCCCCCATCTAGCTCGGACCCCCGTGCAGCGAGGAGGGAGATCGACCTCTTTCTTCCCCAAGTCGGCCCGGCCGTCGTCGAGCTCAACCCGTGGCCGTTCCCGCTGTTTCTGGTGAGGATCCATCAAATCATTCGAGTACACACCTCCCTGCATTTGTGGAACACCTCTGTGACATGGTTTTGTCCCGGACCTGCAGCTCTCTTCACCGGATTTTGAGTTTTCCCCACCGCCGTCGACTTCAGCCACCACCTCGTCGTCCACCTCCCGCCTCTGCTGCTCCTCGTCGTCAACGCGTCCTGCGTCGGGCTTCGTAGTCGCAAGGTGAAGCTCCATATCGAGCTTGTGCGTCTCCTCGTCCTTTCTCCCCTGCGCGCGACCTCGCCGGAGTAGCGCCGGGCCGCTGCTCTCGCCGCCAACCGCCCTCTGGTGCTCACCTTTGTGCGCGTGGCCTTGGGATGGAGCCGCCTCGTCGTGCAGGCCATTCCCGAGGTGGCTGTGCTTGCAGCAGAGCCGCCGTTGCGCCGGCAGCGAGCTCGCCGTCGACCTCCGGCCATGGCCATGGCAGCTCAGGCCCCGGATCTGGTGTGACCACACGCGGATCTGGTGTGGCCGAGCCCTGTGGCCAACCGTGTGCCTCAGATCTGACTGGCCAGAACCTTTCCCAGGAAAAGAAAATGATTTGATTAAATCGGCTGCAACTTGTATAAATCATATAAAATTGTATACTGCTCAGAAAAATGTGAAACAAATTTTGTTGGAATCCACTGGACAATATCTACGAGATAGACTTTGTTGCATTTCATGAAAATGAGTTTTACTGACTGTATGAATTGTTTTATGCATATATTGTTTATTCCATATAAATAGTTATACATGTCAATAAATCTGGAAAATTTAGATTATTGAGCTATGTCATGCCTGTGATCTGTTTAGCATTTTTCTAGCATGCCATATGTTCAAAGGTTTTGAGATGTTGATTTATTCTTACACATGCTTGTTTAAATCATAATAAATGTTTTATGCATGCAAATATTGTGATTCCAGTTTTGTAAACTTACTCATGCCTTCCATGTTGCATTGAATCTGACAAAAGTACTTTTATAACTGTTATTAAGCATGCACTGTGTTTCTTTTCCTTAATCATGCTTAAATTTACCTTTTTCACTAGCTCAAATATATGCATGATAAAATGATGAAACCTGTGCATAACATGTTGTATCACTGTTGGTTGTTGGCCTGCAAAGTTTCATCTCCATATAACTCTGTTAACTATCTTTTTCATGTTAATCGACTTCAAGTCAATTAAGCTT
Source organism: Eragrostis curvula (assembly GCA_007726485.1). NCBI lineage: Eukaryota > Viridiplantae > Streptophyta > Magnoliopsida > Poales > Poaceae > Eragrostis > Eragrostis curvula. The sequence continues at coordinate 143,217 of RWGY01000946.1, forward strand.
GTAAAAATCTTAATTAAATATTTACAAGTCTTATTGAGGTGAGACCAGTGCCAAACATCTTGTGTTGATGAACCTCATCATATAAAAATGATCTTATGTACAGAATACATCTACAAATTTTTGTTAAAAGTGAAATGGCCACGATGTTGCTAGATTCGATCAATTTCAGACAGAGGATGATTGTTTTATTCATAACGCAAGCTATACAACTCCAAATCGACTCATTTCTGCTGCATTGGATTCATAACTTGTTAATCTACCTCTCTACAAAGTTTCATATCACTTGCTTCAAGCATCATGTCACAGCATTCATATTCATACGACGTATTTTTCTTTGTTTAGTGAACGAAACATCGGAGTGTGACGGGGGTGCTGTCGAGGGCGACACCACTGAGGTTGAACTTGCTGACGAGACTCCAACAACTGAAGGCAAGCATCTAAGCATATTGACCTATTATTTTTATACACCTCTTGAATGAATTATGCTATATTGTTATTGCATTGTCGGGCATTAGGATAAGTTTATTGATGTCGGGTCTTGATGTTATCCATTCCTTGATGTGTCATGTCTCTGGACAGGGGTGGGATGTTACTCTTTTATTTTACGGTGTGTCTTTGCTTAGCCATGCTTAGACCGGTAAAAGTCGAATCGATGGAAGGTCACCATCGTTTCGCACGTATAGGTTATTGTTACACTTGTTGTTACATGGTTTGCTGAATCTGAAAGTAATGAACTATGGACTGAGAGGGGAATAGGTATGGTAGCCCCGCTTGGTCGATCAAGGATCCGCCGTTGTTATTCGTTGGCCTAAGCACTTTCCGTTCTAACCACATGTTGAATTCAATGGTAAGACAAGCCAATTATCTCATTTCGTACCGGCGTTTGGGACATGACCCCATTGCTTGTTGACACGCACGAGTGGCTGATGGGTGCCTACGGGGCCATAGCACTCCTTGCTCTGAGGATGGTCCAACCGTTCGGGCACGGGTGGGAGAAAGGTTGACATGAGTACCCCCTTATGTGGCTTGGCCGGTTGCATGAGTCGTATGGTCCTCGCGTCGTGTGGGTACATTTGGACTCCCCTGCAGGGTGTATAATCGATTCGAATTGCCGCGATCTCGGTCATGATCATGCTTAGTGTTCATTGGATTTCATCGTAGCATGCAACTTCACTTAATTAATCACACATGTGGATTCGTGGGCTGTTTTGAGATGAGATAAGTATTGCTGTACACTTGTTTCATATGGGGCATATGTGGGCTGTAACTTGGGGAGTTAGATGTCATGCCTATGAGTCTTTTACTTATGCTTATGTACGTCTCACTTAACTACCGCTTTTCCGCAATAAATCTTTTACCAATGCATATTTATCCTTGCTAATGCCTTCATTCATGATCCTTGGAGTCGGGCTATATATACCATATTGTGTAAGACTTGCGGAGTACATTCGTACTCATGTTTGCTGTGTTGAAGTTTTGCAGGTGAGAATGAAGCGATTTTTGGCTATTTCTTCCCCGCCGATGTTGGCGAAAGGGAGGAGTAGTGGCTGTACCGTTGTGACGCTTGTCGGTGGTGTTCGTGGGCTGAGCACCATCGCTGTTTTGCTTTATTTCAAAAATGGTTTCCGCTGCGTACTCATTGGAATATGATGCTAGGATCTGAACCTACCATGGCCGGATGACCGTTCTATGTTTTAGGAAGTTTGGGAGATGAAACAATGAACTTATGCTCTCATTCTTGTAATATTTCAGAATCTGTCACTATTTGTATGACTCGTATTGTAATGATGTAACCTCGTAAAATCTGAGAACTATGTGTTTATGTGATGGTGTGATGATTGACATCGTTGAATACCGGTGTGCTTTGGTCTTGGGCAATGCTTGAGAAGCATATCGGGGGACTACCGGGGTTGTGTCTATTTTTGTTGAGCTCTCGGCATAGCGTCCCTTTTATGGACAGCTAGCTAGCTCGGCTAAAATGGATACAACTTGGGCGGTTCTTACAGTAGGTCCCACTCTCATGATAGGATCATACACCATGGATTGTAGTAGAAGAATTTTTGGTTTGTTGGAGACCGGACGGAGATGTTTAGAATGGTTGGAGAAGGCTGGGCCTTTCCGGTTGTAGCCCTGTCTATGATTAAGGACCGTTCGTTGTTGGCCCTATCTTGAGCAAGTTTGAACGTACTGACCGCATGCTAGTTTTTATGGGGCCCAGTAAAACAGACATAGCTTAGCAATCATGCGGACTACATCGGTGCTTGCTGCTACCGGGGGAATGAGGGGGAGCCACCTACGGATGACGACTGGGTGTAAGGATCACGGAGTACCGAGAGGGGGGGGGGGGTGAATCTGTAGCTCTTGTAAATTTCTCCGGCAAGGTACTTTAACAATCCTACTAGTTTGCTAGGAGATAACAAGAAGCAAGCAAAGCGCACACACTAACAAGACTAGCTAAGAGTAGCCCTACACATGCAATTCTACCAAGAGCAAAGCAAATGACCCTATCAATCAAACCTACTAGCAAGAGATAAATGCGGAAAAGTAAATGCTAGTAAGTAAAGAGATGAGATAGAGATTGCTCATGGATTTTTAGCCCGTGGTATCGGGAGGATGGCGCCTCCCCCTAGTCCACATTGGGTCACTCCCGCCGGAGTCTCGACCCCTCCCTCCTCTCGATGGCGATCCCCTCTAGAGCATTCTTCACCCTCCGAGTGAAGACGCGGGCACGTCCCGCCGGCAACTCCGGATACTCCTCTGAGGGTAAGGATCCGCACGTGATGCGGTCCAAAGGGCATTCTCCTCTTGTTGCTTCTTTCACACGGGAAGCACAAAGACCGTATACAAACTTGTAGAGACTTCCACACTCCTTTGGCAAGCTCTCTACCAACGCCTAACCGGTCTAGGCCTTGCCATAGACCAAGAGTAACAGCTCGTGATGACTCTCTATGCACACACTAGCCCTAGAGCTCAAGGATGCTCTTGTTACTCTCTCAATAGCACTAGGATCACTCCAAATCCTCAACAAGTGCTCTCTCTTCTTGCTCTTGGCTCCTCCTAGGCAACCTCAACTATTCCACTGGCCAAGACACCCTCACAGGGGTAGGCAACCAGCTATTTATAGCCTCAATCCATCAAACAGCTGTTGCCACAAAAGCAGTCTTTTCTGCGTAGCCACCGTATCATACGGTGCCCTAGTCACCGTATCATACGGTGACTACTTCTCGTTCAGCCTCTCCTGCTATCTTCTTGATCTTCATAGCCCCCGTATCATATGGTGACTAGCACTGTATCATACGGTGACCTCTTCCTTTCCATCTTCAGCAATTTGTCCAAATTGCACTTCTTCTGGAAACCATACGGTGACCCACCGTATCATACAGTGATCATCATACGGTGACTCTACCAAAGACTCTCCTTTCTCTGGATTTTCCTGTCTGTAACCACCGTATGTAACCATCGTATCATATGGTAACTACCACCGTATCATACGGTGACCTCTTCTCTCTGAACTCGCAGAATCTGCCATCTCTCTGGAAATCATACGGTGACCACCGTATCATACGGTGGCTATCACCCCTCATCATACGGTGACTTCCAACAGAGGTCTTCAGTCTTCAGTCTGCAATCCCTGCAGTCACCGTATCATACGGTGACTACCACCGTATCATACGGTGGCTTTTCTCTGAAGTCCATCTTGATCATCTCCTCGATCCTTGACTTCATCTGCACTCTTCTTGGTTCCTCAACTGTCTCTTCTGCCACCCTAGCCTCTGAGAGCCTCACATTGCATCCAATGATCTTTACCACTAGTGTGCACTAAGAGAACCAACTCGAACCCCCTTGATAGTCCGGTTTTTCCTATGGACTCAAGCCTACCTCTACACCAAGCCAACACTTGCTTGGATCTAGCATGTCCTTAGCCTTGATCCATCTTCTCGACCGCGACTCCATCAAGTCCAATGTCCCGAGTTGACGAGGCAACCAATCATCGAGAACCTCAATAGAGAAAAGGTTGACGTAGTCTTCCATCATATGCGACCATAGGCAACAACCTACAAAAGTGTTAGTCACATACGACACGATCATCCAATCACCAAAACATTCATACCTTTGGGGTTTCCATACTCCAGTGGTCATGAAGCTTACAATCTCCCCCTTTTTGGTGATTGGTGACAACATGCATAAAAGATATGGAAAGAATGCGCAAGTATTGATCGAGATGATTTGAGTAAGAAGGAAAAGCTTAACTAGACCACTCTTTTAAAGGATACGGTTGAATGCAAGAGCAAGAGCGTCGTAGTACTCGATCACTAAGAACTATGCATCATGATATAGGATAGATAAGGAGTATAATCATGATGAATAGCTAAGAGAGGGACATAGCTCAAAAAAGGTATCACCTGCAAAATGGAGTTAGTGCACAAGGGTGATATAAATAGGTAGAGAGCAAATGAGCTATGTCCACTACTCTTGTGATGATATGATAAAGAATAATTCCTGCAAAAGCAAGTTAGTCCATATATCATCACAAGTCAGGAATACATACACAAGGTATCAACACATACATCACAGGCATAACGATACCAGATAGATATATAATACAAGAGCAGTGTATGTAAAGAAACCAATTGCATTCTCGATGAGCTAAAACAAGGCAAAGGAAGACCGAGCTCATCGAAAACCACGAACATCCAAAAGAATATACAGAATAACTCCAAATGTCCTGACTATCCAAAATGCCCGAGAGCTCCCCCTAGGTACAAACACTCTCGATCAAGTCTCACTCCCAGCTCCCCCTAGACATTCTCTCCCCCTTTGGCACCAAGTACCAAAAAGATCATCGAGGAAAGATATGCTATTCTACGCATCGGGGTGTGGATGTGGTCCAGTGGCCTCTGAAGCTGAAGAGCTGACTCCCCCTGAATCTGTGCCTGCCACTGAAGCTGTTGTGCTGTCCTGCTGAGTGGGGGCCACTGGTGCTGTCCAAGTCCACGTCATGGGCATCCCTAGCTCTGGAGTGTGAGAACGACGAGTGTAGACAAGTCGTCCATCCAAATCAAGTGTAGGAGCATCTGGATCCTCAGCTATATGGTCCTGTGACCCAGACTCTGAAGCTGTGTGTACTGAAGGAGTGCGTGACCGAGAAGGAGCCTCACTGATAGTCCAAGAAGTACTCCCAAGAGCTGCCTTCTTCTTCTCTGGTGTCCTAAAACCAACAGCACTGGCCCTAGCTCCAACAATGTCATACCCTGCAGCCACTATGTCTCTCACATCCTCAACAAAGGTCTGTCCTGTCATAGATGGAGCATTAACAATCTCCTCAGGAATACCCTCTACAGCCTCTGCAGGAGTGATCTCTGCTGCTCTAGCCTCCAAAGTGGTAACTACTGCATCTGTCATGACTGGAGGGGAGACTATACTAGTAGTGACTGGTGCTGAGGTAACTGGAGACTCAATCCCTGAGAAGTCAAGAGCACATACTGGCATAGGGGATGAGATCCTGGTCACAGAGGTAATATGCTGAGCTGGAGCCACTGCTGGTGATGTACTCATCAACAAAGCAGACGGTGTCATGAACTGGCCTGGTGTTAGGAACCGCGTAGAAGAGGGACCTGCCTGAGAGGGTCCTGCCTGTGTGAAACCTGCCATCCCTGAAGCTCCAGCAAATACTGAACCAAGAGGACTCTGAGATAGCTGTCCTGCGGGAGTCATAGGAGCTGATAGCATGGTAGTGAATATCCCTGGAGCAGCTGTGGCCTGTGGAAACTGGAGACCCTGTGGTGGCACTAGAGAAGGTAGAACCATAGGGGGTAACTGGGGCATTCCCGGAACGACCTGACCAAGATATCCAAAGGCTGTGGCAAAGTATCCAAATATACCCTGGTTTGCCATCTGTGTGGCCCTCAATGTCTCTGCCATCTGCTGAGACCACTGTCTGTGCTCAGCATCTCTCCTCTCCTGATCCTATCTCCACTGCTCCTGCTGATCTAGCCTCTGTCTAAGCATCTCAAGCTGTGCAAGTATCGAGGGATCAGTGGAGGTAGCTGCTGCAGCTGATGGAGCACTCACTGGTGGAGGTGGAGCTGTTGTTCCCTGGTGTAGTGGGGACTCTAGTGAGAAGTCCCTCTCGTCAGTAGCTCCACTCTGCATCTCTGTGCCTCTGCCCTGTGATGAGCTGCTATGTGAAGCATCAGCTCTCTGTATGCAACGTGGGTCACTAGGGTGTAGCAGCACATACTCTGTGGTCACATCAGGAAGAGCCTCGTACTGAGCATCAGTCATGAAGCCATTCATCCACATCAACCAGCAGATGAGAGGTCCAAAGGGTAGCATCCTGGATCCGACCCTCTCAGCAATCACATCCTGCAGCTGGCATATGATAAGATCTGCTATGTCAAAAGGCTGCTCAGAGAGGATGGAGGCAAGTGTCCACTACACTAGATAAGAGATCTTGTCCTGATAACCCTCTCGGGGTATGATGGTCCTGCTCAGCACTGCCCTCATAGCCCTAGCCTCGTGTGTCAGTCTGTTGGGCATCTTGCTGTAACCCTGCTCATAGGGTGGAGGAAAAGCAACTCTCATAACATCATCAGTAGGCACAACTCCCCCTGAAGGTCTGCGGGGTGGTCTGGCTCCCTCATGAGCGAGGTTGTGCAACATCCTGTCACTAGCCTCTGCTCCCAGCACTCTGAGAATATCATCTCGTGTCAGTCTCACTGGCTGGCCCTCGAACATGAACCAGATGGCACTCCTGTCCTCGGCTACCCAGAGTGTAGCATAGAAGTCCCTGATAATATCTGTCCTGTACCTCATGGGGACTCCTAACAAAGTCCTCAAGCCAGGCATGTAGGTCATCCTAGACTCCATCTCTCTCCCAGCTGCTAGAGATAGACAAGCTGGCACCACATACTTGTGGGTGGTGTATAGCTTAGGCCCCTTCTGGCTCTCAGCCCTGTGAAGTGCCTCACCAATCTGCCTCTGGAGGATAGTTATCTGGAACCTGCCATCATGTCCCTGTTCCCCAGAGGAGCCCACACGTGCTTTGCAACCTGTCTCAAAGACTGCAAGGTCTTGGTGTTGACCTTGAGGAAATCTCTCTGGTGAGTAGCAGGTGCAGCAGCCTCTCTCATCATGGCCTTCTCAGCTAAGGCCCGTCTCCTCTTCCTCGACTCCTCATCCTGAGGTGGAGGACTGTCTCGGAAGAACCCTCCACTGTCAACTCTGGCCTCTGCCTCCTCAAGCTCAACCTCCTCCTCCTCAGCACTGCTGGTACTGGAGGTGGAACTACTGTCAGTGTCCTCAGCCTGTGGGACCTCCTCCGGAGCCCTTGACGAACCCGCTCCTTGGGTCGAAGTCTCCTGAGTAGAGAACCTCACTCGGGTAGACCTCCTGAGTGGAGTCTGACCCTCGGTAAGGCTCACACCTCCTCTGCTGCCTCCTGCAGGTGGTCCCTGTCCACGAAGAGCTCGACGGATGGCTGCATCATTCAGGGGATCACCTGTGTGTACTGTAGGAGCACGAGGCTTCTTAGCCTTGGGCTCCACCACTGCCTTGCCCTTCCCTCTGTCCTGACCTCTGCCTCTGCCCCTGTCTCTAGCCATAGCTGCTGTCACTGCTCAGCTGCCCTCTGACAAGATAGGGCGAGTGAGCTTGGCTCACCAACCCGTCCACTGACAAGCTGACTAACAAAGATAGGATCAAGGGCTTGGCCCCAAATCCGTCCACTGATCACTGCACTGTCAACTGCCACTGTCTGGGCTGACCACTGACAACTGCCACTGCACGATAGGAATATAGACAGGGTATATGAGTATAGAATAACCTACTATGATCTACAAGCAAGAATCGTAGGTACGCGCATAAAAATCTATATGAAGTCCTAGCGCTGAGATGAAGGACACAATGCCGACAAGGTAAGCAATATGAACAACGGCATTGTCGACTATGGGTGGAGATCAACTAGTGCACATATAAGCATAGCAAGCAACTCAATGTGTCACTAATCGAGGAATCAACACTAGTGTGATGTGCAAAGATGAAATTAAGCACAATAATCCACACTAATGCCTATATGTCATACAAAGCAATGAACTTTTCGACGAATAGGACATATAGCAGTTGACGATCAACTAAAACTAGCATCAAACCGAGAGCAATTAGGTACACAATGCTAGAATAGATGAATTTCAACTCAACTAGGGCATGAATCGATGAAAGAAGTGAAATTTGCAATGCCCTAAGCAATTCAGTCAAGCTATTGTGCACTTCAAGCAACGAATCAATCACATGGTCGCCGAAATCAACAAATGGTCATCAGAGTTCTCACCGGAGCTGGGGAAGATGATGACGATGAGCTCCAAAACGGGCTCTGGCCCCTGTTCCTCAATGCACAAGCAGCTGCTCAAAGAGACGTGCACAGGGGACGTCGAGGAACACCTATGTGAGCTCGTCGGCGATGAGGTCTAGCATCACGTCGCAGCGAGGCCTAGGGTTTGCGTGGGTGGAGGTGCGACGGCGCGGTGAGGTGGAGCAGGGTAGCGCGCTGCGGTGGCGGAACTACTGTGCAAGGTGGTGGTGGTGCTCGACGGCGGCGATGGTGCGGCGACGACGAGGAGCTGCGACGATGGCGGGAGTGGAGGCGCGCGCACACGGGAGAGGAAGACGACGGCGGCGCCGAATTTGCACAGTAACGAGAGGATTCGTGTCGAGATTAGGGTTAAATCAAGATGGACGGCCGAGATTGATCAAAGGTTTAAATCAACGGCTTAGATCGAAAGATGAGTAACGGTCAACCCTAGGTCACCGTATGATACAGTGTCTATCGCCGTATGATACGGTGATCAACTCTATACAGTCGCAGAAGCTAAGGTCACCGTATCATACGGTGACTGGCACCGTATGATACGGTGACAGTAACATTCCAGCATAGAGTGATCAACGAGCAAAAAACTCACCGTATCATACGGTGATAAGCGTCGTATTATACGGTGACTACCAGAAATGCCGATTTCAAGGAAATTCTTTCTATGTCCAATACATCTTACACAAGAACCAAATAAACACTATGTATGGACCAGAAAGGGAACTCTCAACCACTCCTTTGAAAATAAGCCAATATAGGCTGCACATAGGCATATAGTAATTTTTGAAATCCAAATAAGATGCAAGCCAATAAGAGCCAAAAGAGATAAAACCAAAGGAGGGGTATGTATGAGCCCTTTGCCAATGACCCGTGCGAGTAGATTTAACCTCGAGGATCATTAGACAATGCTCAATGGGCATGAAGCTCAATCCTTTCCTTTAGTCACACTTTGATGGGATGTGGTATCATATGGATCATGAAGCACTTTCCACATAGTGTGATGGCTCCTTTGTGATTTCCTATATGCAATGCATGAGACAAGCATATTATACAAATGCAAGTGAAAGTAAATATGCCATGTGAGATGCAAGCAAATTAAAGACATTGCATAAAGGAAATCTACTCAAGGTCAAGTTTGAACCTCTCTCAAGCTTACTCACCATGAACCAAACCTTGCCTGGAGTCATACGAGCAACCAACTCAAACATCCCCCATGTTCATGGCTATCTTGAGAAAGTTAGACCTTGAACTAATTTTTATGTTCTTTTCTTTTTAGTTATTTACACATGCATGGATGCAAACATACTAGTTCACAAGGGAGCTCCTAGCTACCATGCAAGACAAATGCAAGAAAAGAAAGCTACTTCTACTATGATACAAGGTTACCTCCTTGAAGAGTAGATGTGTCGTTGACGCACTCGATGCTTGTGGTGGACCTTGATGGATCTTCAACTTGGCACTCGGTCCACCACCACCAACCATCTAGGTCCCGGTCTTGGGGACCCACTCGTGCTTCATTGGCCGCTCACGGTCAACGACGCACTTGGGAACCCAAATCTTCCGAATCTTCCTCTTCTTGTCCGGTGTTCCAAGTGCCTTGGCCTTCACCTTTCCCTTCTTGCCCATAAAGAGCTTGAAGTGGGTGTTCTCATGGAACAAGTTAGCGTTGGGCATAGACTTGGAATTTCTCACCGTGGGGCAATTCTTGTAAGTGTGTCCATCTTGACAACACTTCTCACAATAATAATCATCCGCCATAAGAGGGATCACCCAAGATGGAATAGTGTCTTCATTTTCGATGATACTGACGGTGGCGGGGTAAGATCCAAGTCCCTTGTGCTCGGCATTGTTGATTAGATTTCTTCCAAGAATCTCCTTATGCAATGCCCTACCCTGAGCAAGCCTCTCAAAACCATCCATCACCATTGCCCTTTCTTCCTTGAGCTTGTGATAATCCTTCAAGATAGACTCATCTAGAGTAGCAAGCTCACGAGAGGGGGTTAGCTCATCACAAGTGATATAAGAGGAATTTGAGGGAGATGAGCTAGGAGAGGGGGTGTTACTCTTCTCGAGCTCGATAGCTTGATATGCAACCTCAAGGGCCTCATGCTTCTCATTGAGCTTCATATAGTCGTCTTCAATAAGCTTGTGGGAGATGGTGAGGTCCTTGAGTTCTTCCTCCAATTGCTCAACTCGGAATACGGCCACATCATGCTCCTTCTCTAGCCGAGCAATGAGCTTGTCTTTCTTCTTCATCAACTTGCCGGCAAGGTCAAGAGCACTCATCAACTCCATGTAGGTTGTCCGATCTTCTTCACCAAATTCTTCCTCATCTTCACTCTCACTATCTTCTTCCTCATCATCACTATCATCATCCCTTGCCATCATGCACATAGGAGGTGGAGGTAGGTCACTTGTGATCTTGGTGAGCACAATCCCAGCAACTTGCTTGCCCTTGCGAGAGACATCATCACTCTCATCATCTTCTTCACTAGAGTCTTCATCGGTCACCCAATCTTGAGCAACGAAGCCTTTGTGTGATGGCCTCTTCTTATCCTTGCTCTTGTAGTTGTCCTTCTTGACAAATTTCTTCTTCTTCTTGTACTTGACCTTCGGCACTTCATCTTCGTCTTCGCTTGAGTCTTGTTGCTTCTTCTTGCTCGTCTTGATAGGCTTGGTGCATTCTTTCGCGAAGTGACCCTTGTCTCCGCAATTGTAGCATACGGAGTCTCTCTTTGATCTACGGAAGAAGTTAGTTCTCTTCATGATGAGAGCAAGTTCGTCGGGGCGGATTTGCAAGAATTCATCGTCTTCTTCATCTTCATCCACCTCATCTTCACTTGATTCACAGACAAATACTTTCTTACCCTTCTTCTTGCTTGAGCTCTCAACCGAAAAAGCAAGGTTCTTGGTTGGTTTCTCATCGGGCTTGAGGTCGAGGTGGTAACTCTCGAAGGCGGTGATCTTCCCAATCAACTTGTGCGTTGTAAGCTCTTCGAGTGAGGTGTTGAAGAGGCATGTGATGAGTGCGCCGTACTTCTCCCTTGGAAGGATCCTCCAGATCTTGCGCACGAGTCCGGCATCATCGACCTTCTCCTTCACACCGAGTGAGTTGATGTCCTCTACAATCAAGTTCAAACGAGAATAGGCATCATTAATAGATTCACTTGATGACACAGTAAAGGAGTCATACTTATCTTTGAGCACATAATATCTTTCCTCTTTCACATCCACGGACCCCTCATGAGTAACTTGTATTTGTTGCCAAATCTCATGAGCGGTTCCCGCGGACTTGATGCGAGCAAAGACATCCTTCGTGATCGCTGCAAACAAGGCATTCTTAGCTTTTGCATTAGCTTTAGTGAGATTTTCAATGACCTCATCTTTGTCATCCACAAGTGCAACCTCCTCACTTGTCACACGCCACGCGTTGGAATTGATAGCTTCATGGTAGGCTTGCATACGTGCCTTCCAATAAGCATAGTCGGTCCCATCGAACATGGGTGGCCCGCTTCCTCCCGGCATCCTTACTCAAGGCGATTAAGCCCTATTTTAAGCACGTGGCTCTGATACCACTTGTAAGGATCACGGAGTACCGAGAGGGGGGGGGGGGGGGTGAATCGGTAGCTCTTGTAAATTTCTCCGGCAAGGTACTTTAACAATCCTACTAGTTTGCTAGGTGATAACAAGAAGCAAGCAAAGCGCACACACTAACAAGACTAGCTAAGAGCAGCCCTACACATGCAATTCTACCAAGAGCAAAGCAAACGACCCTATCAATCAAACCTACTAGCAAGAGATAAATGCGGAAAAGTAAATGCTAGTAAGTAAAGAGATGAGATAGAGATTGCTCATGGATTTTTAGCCCGTGGTATCGGGAGGATGGCGCCTCCCCCTAGTCCACATTGGGTCACTCCCGCCGAAGTCTCGACCCCTCCCTCCGCTCGATGGCGATCCCCTCTAGAGCATTCTTCACCCTCCGAGTGAAGACGCGGGCATGTACCGCCGGCAACTCCGGATACTCCTCCGAGGGTAAGGATCCGCACGTGATGCGGTCCAAAGGGCGCTCTCCTCTTGTTGCTTCTTTCACACGGGAAGCACAAAGACCGTATACAAACTTGTAGAGACTTCCACACTCCTTTGGCAAGCTCTCTACCAACGCCTAACCGGTCTAGGCCTTGCTATAGACCAAGAGTAACAGCTCGTGATGACTCTCTATGCACACACTAGCCCTAGAGATGAAGGATGCTCTTGTTACTCTCTCAATAGCACTAGGATCACTCCAAATCCTCAACAAGTGCTCTCTCTTCTTGCTCTTGGCTCCTCCTAGGCAACCTCAACTATTCCACTGGCCAAGAGACCCTCACAGGGGTAGGCAACCGGCTATTTATAGCCTCAATCCATAAAACTAGCCGTTGCCACAAAAGCAGTCTTTTCTGCGTAGCCACCGTATCATACGGTGCCCTAGTCACCGTATCATACGGTGACTACTTCCCCTTCAGCCTCTCCTGCTGTCTTCTTGATCTTCATAGCCCCCGTATCATATGGTGACTAGCACCGTATCATACGGTGACTTCTTCCTTTCCATCTTCAGCAACTTGTCCAAATTGCACTTCTTCTGGAAACCATACGGTGACCCACCGTATCATACGGCGACTCTACCAGAGACTCTCTTTTCTCTGGATTTTCCTGTCTGTAGCCACCGTATCATACGGTGACTACCACTGTATCATACGGTGACCTCTTCTATCTGAACTCGCAGAATCTGCCATCTCTCTGGAAATCATACGGTGACCACCGTATCATACGGTGACTATCACCCCTCATCATACGGTGACTTCCAACAGAGGTCTTCAGTCTTCAGTCTCCAATCCCTGCAGTCACCGTATCATACGGTGACTACCACCGTATCATATAGTGGCTTTTCTCTGAAGTCCATCTTGATCATCTCCTCGATCCTTGACTTCATCTTCACTCTTCTTGGTTCCTCAACTGTCTCTTCTGCCACCCTAGCCTCTGAGAGCCTCACATTGCATCCAATGATCTTTACCACTAGTGTGCACTAAGAGAACCAACTCGAACCCCCTTGATAGTTCGGTTTTTCCTATGGACTCAAGCCTACCTCTACACCAAGCCAACACTTGCTTGGATCTAGCATGTCCTTAGCCTTGATCCATCTTCTCGACCGCGACTACATCAAGTCCAATGTCCCGAGTTGACGAGGCAACCAATCATCGAGAACCTCAATAGAGAAAAGGTTGACGTAGTCCTCCATCATATGCGACCATAGGCAACAACCAACAAAAGTGTTAGTCACATATGACACGATCATCCAATCACCAAAACATTCATACCTTTGGGGTTTCCATACTCCAATGGCCATGAAGCTTACACTGGGCCGGGTGTTTTGTTTGGCCCAAAACTTCTGCCGGGAGCAGCAGATCGAGCGGCCTTGCGGGTGCTTTGTGAAAGATTGCCATATGTGGCCTGTTCACGGGCGTGCATATATATGTCGTGTGGTAAGATTTCTCCTGCAGGATGTACATTGATGACGCCGCTCTCGGATATGAGCAACCCACTTGTTCACTGCATCACATCGTAGTGTGATTATGGATGATGATATGTTACTGCTTTACTTACGGTTGTATTTAATGTTCTATCTATTGATATTTGCTTTACTTACTTGCTATAGCTTTTAGTTGCACATGATACTTGGTTAAAACTTAATTTGAGCTAAAACTTGAAAATAAGGACTGTTGACGGTCCTTACGACCCATTTTTACCGTCAACTTTATGCACCTTTTTGAACCTAACACCATCACCAAGTGTAGACATAGGGTTTATTTCTAACAAATTCCACTAGTCTTGGTGAATTATGAAGTACAGGTGCAATCCATACAAAAACAGGGGAAAACATGCACTAAACGTGGACTTTGCAATCGACGGATTTTCCCCGGACTGAAGAACTTAGTCCAAAAGCCCAAAACCACAGAATCAGGCTTCAAGATCAAGCAATGCACGTGGTTTAGGCAAGTACACAGGCCAAGGAAGCAGCCAGAGGAGGACCAGGCCCAGAGGGGCCCAGGACAGGTCGGCCGACCCCCTCTGGCCAGGTCGGCCGACCTGCCAGGGAGGCCCCACTGGACCATCTTTTTATGGCGGTTCATCACCGACTTCTGGAGGTCGGTTCCCCCTGCATTAAATGTCACCGACCTCGGGAACCGCCTCAAAGTTGCCGACCTTCCAAGGCTATAAATAAAGGGGCACCTCTCCCTCTAAACACACACCACAAGACGCAAGACTCTCCAATAGAGCTCCACTCCAATCCTTAGGCTGAGAGCCTTTTGTACACTAGTAGAATAGGAGAGAGGGCAAGGGAGAGAAAGGAATACTCCTTCCATTTTGGTGGAGGTTTAGTTCTATTTCTTTACCTTGGCGTGTAAACACTCTTTGTGATTTATACGTGGTGATTATTTATCTAGCGAGCAATATTACTTTTCTAGGCGTAATTCCTGTTATACTTGTTTACGGGATCATCGCTCCGCAAGGGGTGCTCTAGCCTTCTAAATTCAGCTTTGGGCCGAGGTTAGAGTAGTAATCAACGGCATAGACGTGGTGTCTAGGCTAGAGGTTACCTTTGTTTGCTGTGTGCTCCACGGTTTGTAGAGGTAGGCGGCAGGAAGTGACAGCCCTGTCCGTCCAAAGGAACCCTCCACGTTCGGGTACATAGTAGAGCTACAGGTCGGAGTGGCTTGGCAGACCAGGCCTAAGCCGGCGCCCGAAGTAGACAAGTAGAGCTTGAGTTCGTCTATCCTCTAGGATAACTAGATATAATCACCCTCTCGATCCTAATTTGCTAGTTGTCTTGGTTGTCCTTGGGTAAAACTTGCCCTGCGGTAGAATAACTCTGTTCCTTGGGGAAAACAAATACGATACCTTGGAATACTCCCGGGTGAAGTGCTACAACGGTATTCCGTGCGCTTGCGGATTTATCTGTGACGTAAGAAATACCAACAAGGACCAAGTAATTAGCTCGAATTTTGCAAGTTGACTCAGCATACCCGTTGTGGTCTTTGCATGCTAGGAGTCAGCTGTAGTTGGCCATGTTGACGGGTAAATCTCACTGACTATTAGTTGCTCAGGATTTGGCTCTTTATATTTTTGTGCAGGTATCGTCTTTACTTTTGTTGTCCCTTTGGTGGAGTTGCTTGTTGTGTTCGTCTCCATGCCCACATCGCAAGGCTTTGATGTACGGCTATGTATCATCAAGTGTTGTAGTGTTGTATCTTTCAGACTTCCGTTGTGCTACTCACGTGTTTCAAATCATCCGGACTTAATGTAAGCTTAAAGACTTAAATTTATGCTCTTTATGTGATGTACTATCTGTTTGTTCATCGGCACTTCCGACTCGATCTTGTGGAAAACGCTAATGCTTCACGGGCACTTTGGCCCTCCTACACACGCCAACCCTCTTGACGATCTTGCTATATATGCTTCATTGCACGGGCACTGTCCTCAACTTCACTGACCAATCCTTCGCGTTGTGATCACCTGTGCTGGAGGAGTTACAACATGCAAAGGTTTACACTGTGAGTGTTTTCGAGCCGCCCAAGATGGAGGTCAAGCTAAAAAAGCTCATAGACATAAAGGATGCCATGAGCTTAGCGAGAGATTATGAGTTGTCATGATAGAGCGCACCCCCCCCCCCCCGGCCCCCGCCCCAGCCCCGCGCCCGCCTCGGTAGGTGCACAAGCTAGTGCCCAAGACTATGGGTGTTTCTTCGATGACTATACCGATGACAAGTGCTGCGAGTGGGTCTAAACCAACAAAATGGTACTCCTTCCGTTCCATTTTATCTGTCGTTCTGGGGAACGGGGGAGAAACCAAGGAGCTGCCGACATGGGTAAAAAAGGCCCTACTACCCTCATTCAAGTCTTGTTTGGCCTGCTGGAGAAACCGAAGAGAAGCCAATGAAGTCGTCGCTTCTGCCGAGCGCCACCGACCTTCGAGCCCATGGCATGCCGAGCTCGACTGCTCGAGCAACAGAAGCTTGCGGACGAACCTTGAGTTGCTTCAGCACAGCCGCCGGCGACGGCAACCACCGGGGGTGCCGTGGTCTGGACTCGGGAGAGCGACAAGCGTCCCCGACCTCGGCGAGGGGCGGGACAGGGGAGCGCACCCGCTCTGGCGTGTCCTGCACCGCTGCTATGCTGCCGACCCGCGTCGTCACAACCGGAGGAGCCGCGGCTGTAGCGGCGAAACGAGTCGGCGACCGTAGTGATGGGGATTGAGAGGGAAGAAGACGACGATGGGAAGCCATGGGCCTGCCGCACGATGTCCTAGACCCGGGAGAGCTGCTAATTGGGGAAGTACTAGTTCCTGATTGGGCTAGGTGAGACGATGGTGCGGGTGGGTGGAGGAGGAACCGGGCTGGGCATTAACTAGGGGTAGCCGAGGAAGTTTGCAAGCAAGCTGATGCTTTTGGGAAACCGAGAACAACACTTAAAGGGGAAAAATTTGAGAACGCCATAACGACAGATAATAAGAAATGGAGGGAGTATTGTATAAATATAGTGGGAAAAACACCTAACACTGAGCCGCCGTCTTCTTAGGCGGTAGTGCCCAAGACTATGGGTGTTTCTTTGAGGACTATAACGATGACAAGTGCTGCAAGTGGGTCTATACCAACAAAACGGTATTGTATAAATATAGTGGGAAAGACACCCGACACTGTGACATTGTCACTAATCATAGTTAGTGACGCAAAAAGACTTTCTAGGTTAGATTTTTTTGGGTAGTGCGAATTACCCAAAATAGCCAATCTAAGTAATTTTTTAGTTGTGATCATCTATTTAGTTACGATTTTTATGGTGAAATTTTGATGTGTGAGAAGATGTCTACATGAGGGTGATGTTGTTAACACTCCAACCCATTTGTAGCATGTCAGTAGTTGTTTTGGCCCAAGTGGTTCAAAAGTGAAGTGAAGTTTATGGGAATAGTCTTGTATGGTCTTTTTAGGTAGATGAAGGTCAGCATATGACCTTTGTTTATTCCAAACAAGCACATCGGGGTTAATATTTTTACATAAAATGAGAACGAAAGTGTAAGAATGGTGCCATGTGCGTGCGCTTGCCCACCCTACGTGAGGTGTTGGGTGGTAAGCGGAGTTTTGATGAAGGTGTTACATTTGGTATTAGAGTCGACTCTCGTTGCACGTGCATGCTTGTCGTGCCCGGGGAGGGGTCATGGCAAGGACGTTGCAGCATTGGAAGATCTTAGGTATATATCCACTTGTCGTGTATGCAGTATGCTGCCAAGATGTCAACCATTAAGGAGTTTGACTGTAACACCCAGCCTATTGGTAATAACTTTGGCCTAATTTGAGACAAAGATGAAGTGGAATTGTGAGAATAGTCCAAATTTAGATGGGTGAGAGTTAGCATATAACTTATACCACTGCGTTCCCACCACCAGATTTGGCCACCGCGGTCAAGTAGCTGAGCTTTGCGAAGTTGACGAGCAGGGCGTCGCTGGCCGCGGAGGCCCTAGAGTGCTGCCTCATGGCGCTCATGCAGCATGGCTGCTGCCAATTGCTACTGCACCGAGGCCGCTCGTGGGCCGAGCAGCAGGAGAAGGGCGAGGACAAGGGGTAAGGGATGGGGTGACGATGAGGGTAAGAGGCGAGGACGAGGGGCCGAGTGGTAAAGCCCGAGAGCTAGCTGGGGCATGCCCAACTCTCATGGCTTGATGCAGGTTGTGAGCAGCAAATTAGAACCGTATTGCTAGTATATATTGGGTTGTACAACCTTAAATAGCCAGAGTGTGAATGCCTTGTAACTTCAGATTAATCCTTTTGCGCGAAGTGATGACCAAAACATAAGCAAATTACTGTGGTCATGCGTAGGGGGGCTGAAACGTTACACCGAGCAGCTAGCGGGCATGCGTCACGGTGCAGGCCTGTGGTCAGTAGGCTTGCTCTGGCCACTCCCATTGAGCTAGGATGGCTGGGAAGGCTGGGGAAGAGGGGGCAGCAGATCTGAGGAGAATGGAATGAGAAAGAGGGGGCGGTGGCGTGGACAGAAGAAGTGGCTAAGAGAACCCTTGGTTACTTTTGTACTATTGTTGGTGGCATATAGCAGCTATATATTGGAATCATTATGTACGAAGAAATTTTTGTTACTCATCTATTATATATATAATTGACAACGAAAAGGAGCCATCACCACTAGTACAAATTGCTGATTAGTCACGATTTTACTGTAGATCCGTCACTATTTTGGGGGTTTTTCCCGTTCTCAGCCAACTTTATGACGTTTTTCACGGTCCGTCACTAACAAGCCTCATTTGTGATGAAAATCCGTATAAATCGATGAACAGTATTGTCCGGTGTCATCGGTTTACTGTTCTGGGCGGGTTCTGGGTGGCCAATTCATCACTAAAATCCCATTCCAAGTACGGCGACCCACAATTTTCGTCACAAACCGAACCCCACGGCCGTTTCTGGCCTACGTGGCATCCTTGTCAGCAAGAGGGGGTCCATGTGTCAGGCTTTGTGGGCCCATGGTCAAACTATTTTTATCACTAAAATTTCGTTTGACCGCGTAAAATGCCACAAGGCACACAGCAAAGGGCAACTGGAGCCCACGTATCAAAAGACGGGGTTCCAAGACCAAGTATTTTTCAACGCTGATTTTATTTCCCAGCGTGGTAATGGCACGTGCGCACGATGCAACACTACGAGGGCCTACATGTCAGTCAACGTGGGACCCACAACTTTCGTCATAAACCCCGCAACAGGGGCATTTCTGGCCTACGTGGCATCCTGGTCAGCATCATTGGGCCCATGTGTCAGGCTCCACGGGCCCACGGTCAAGCCATTTTCGTCACTAAAATTTTGTTTGACCGCGTAAAATGCCACAAGGCGCACCGCAAAGGGCAACTGGGTCGACAATTTTTGTCATAAACCCCACCCTAGGGGCGTTTCCGGCCTACGTGGCGTCCTAGTCAGCAGGGGGGCACGGGCCTACAATAAAACCATTTTTGTCACTAAAATTTAGTTTGACCGCGTAAAATACCACAAGGTGCACAGCAAAGGGCAACTGGGGCCCTCAATTTTTGTCATAAACCCGACCCCAGGGGCGTTTCTGGCCTACGTGGCATCCTAGTCAGCAAGGGGGCCCGTGTGTCAGGCATCACGGGCCCACGGTCAATCCATTTTTGGCATTAATTTTGTTTGACCGCATACCACGTAGCACAGCATGAAGCACATCGCACCGCGAGCCCACATGTCAAGCACAGTGGGGCCCACGATCAAAAAATTTTTGTCACTATTTTGAGGCGCACCATGACCCTATGGCTAAAGCCACGTGTTAGTGCTCTGGGCCCTGGTCACCTCGGCCGCTTCACGTCGCTTCATGGGCTAGATCTGAACTCAAACTGAAGACGATACCGTGGGGCTGGATCTGGAGAGCACATTGCCACAAAATGACCCACTAGGGGAGGAATGACAACATGTATGCATTTGAAAGATCCGAGATATCTGGATCGATGCAGATGTAACAGTCGCCTTTCGGAAGCTCACTGATCTGTGGGACCACCATGATCTGTGGGACCGCCAACAGATTTCGGCCCACCAGTCATGGAAATTGGGTAGTTGGCATGGTTGGCAGAATGTCAAGCAACTCTCATGAGGCGGGAGAAGAAATGTCCGGAGTATTCCTCTGTAAGCATGCATCTAGCTGCTCCAATTGTGTGCAAATATTAAAATAAACTTATGAAATTAAGTTAATTAAATGACACACAATAGAGTTAATTACTCTTTGGCTAATAGTACACTTAAACATTAAATACACTTCAACACAGCCGATGTACAGGAGATCGGTTGTGTTTTTTCTTGACATTACATCAGTTGTGTTTTTTCTTGACAACCACAATTGATGCCTTTAGCTTGTCGCCATCTTTGATCAGCTTCATGACACAGAGGTCGTCCATCTGTATGTTGTTGTCATACGCGAAATCACCCCAGTTCACGGTTCCCATATTGGGATAGTAGACGGAGATGTGCCCAGTGATCTTTGATTGGGACGTCGGTGTGGATAACTCGATCTCCTGTCCATTCTGTAGGTAGCGCCGTGTGTATTCCACGCTGAAGACCTGCACAGTCAGGCGTTGGTGTGTTTTATATTAACTGGATGTCGATGCGAATAAATACTTTGGCGGTGCAATTGTTATACTTACCATGATTCCTTTCCATGCAGCTGTGTGGTTGACTTTGAATACATACAATGGTAGTCCTCTGGCTTCTGGTGACATCATCTTCAGTACATCTTGCTTGAGCTCTTGTGAGATATTGAAGCGTTTGCCGCACATCACTTTTGGCGTTCCTGAATTGTGAAATCATTGATGTTATTAGTACTAGAAGAAAACTTAGCGAGCGCATCAGTGTTGTACGCTTACGATACCAAAGATCTTCAAACTATATTAAGGAGCTCCGTGTGCGAGTGGTTGTCTCCTAGCTTCTTTTCGGTCCCATCCGCAGCAAAGAAAACGACTTTCATCTTATCATTTCTGACTTGCATGAAAAGGACCGAGTCTCTGGGCCGAACGTTCAACTGCTTTATGAGGTATGATCAGCCCAAACCAAAGACTATCTTGCTCTCTTGCCAGTGGATGAGCACGTCATGAACTGTGCCATCTTGCAGAACAAGGGACAACGGGCTCCTAAGTGTTCTGACAATATTTGCCGAAATGGCTTCGTTCAAAACCTACATATGGATTAAATGCGGTTAAAAGGTAGTAGCATGAATGATATTGTGCTATGGATTAGCATTACATCAAGATTACGGCCATGAAAACGATCATGCATAGTATTACGAATTCAAGATTTATTATCTTACCAGCCTTCTCGTTATTAGGTTGTCAAATTCAACCTTGAACCAGACGCTTTTGGGAAGCCTTCTGCTTGTGATAGAGCGTGTTGTTTGTTGCAACGGAAAATAGTGTATGTTTCATGACAGATGGAAAAGGATGGCTTAGACTAACAAAGTGCACTACTAATGTATGGATAGAATCACCACAATATGCATGCAGGACTAGACAGAGTGGATGAAAATTGAATGTGTGATCTTTGTAAGGAGAGAGTTAGATTTTTAACTTTTTTAATGCGTACATTCCATTCATGCTAAAAACTAATCAACTGTTGCGACAGGGCATCGCTCTAATAGTAGAAAGTTACATCATGGTACTAATCCATCATGGTAACAACTAACCTCTGTTTTGCCGTGTCCCTTGCTGGATTGGGCAATGTAGGTTGCGGTAGATGCAGGGGTCATTCCGGGCTTCGGGTATGCGGACATTGGCATCGCTGAATTCGCTGACATGTTCTCGAACTGCTCTGCGTCGAACGCAGGACGGATGCCTCCGGACTGTTCTGTCGTCGACGACGGGCCAAGGGTCAGGAACCACCCGCTGTCGAATGCATCACGGATGCCAATGGCCGTTGGAATTGCCGATGCAGCGTCCATGTTCCTTAACGGCGTGCCAAGGGTCAGGAAGCGTCGGCTGTCGAATGCACCACGGACGCAGCCAGCTGGTGGAGTTGCCAACGGTGGGCCCATGATCCTGATTTGCGCGCCATCCAACTCATGATGGACGCTGCTGGCCATGGCAGTTGTCGACGACGCACCCATGTTGCCGAAGCAGAGGCAGTCGAATCTTGTAGTGATGCTACCAGTCGGTGTAGTCGCCAAAAGTGCGCCAATGTTCCCCGCTCGCACACCGTAGAAGCCGGCAGGGACTCTGCTTGCTCGTGTTGCTATCAACGCATCGCCCATGATCTCCGACCGCACACCAGAGAAGACAGGAGGGACGATGACGGCCAATGGTGTTGCCAATTGCTCGCGCTTGTTCCCCAACTTGACGCCATTGAATCCAGGAGGCCCGCCACCATGTGCATGAGCCGCCGCGCGATGGGCTTGAGCCCCATCTCCGACCACGGGGAGCGGGCTCGCCCTTCTGGGTGAAGGCTTGCATGCCATTCCTCTTGCGGAGCGAGGTAGGGATGGGGATTTTGAGCTAGAGATGTTGCGTCTGTTCTTGCGGATTTTGTGAGATTGGGGCTTTGGGAGAAGGAAGAAGAGCAGGTTGTGGGGAGTGGGGACGGCTGTGAAACAATTTATGGATGTTCCAATGTATTCCACTTGAGCGGAACTCGCGCTTGGACTTCCAGGGATGTTCCCCCGTATTTCGGGTCTAATCCGGGGATGTTCCAGTGTTTGAGATAGAGTCTTTCCTAGTTCGCGCCAATCTAAAAATAAGGCGTGGGAGTTTTTTCTTGGCGGGACAGAACGCATCTCCTTTCATGTTTTATCCCCTACTACCTAATTTATATCACCGGACCTTCCCAAAAGCTTTGAATTTTGACACTTTTGACTGTTAAATGTGCTAATGCAGTAATGAGGCAAGTTTACAGATCGGCGCCTACTTCTCAGCGGGGCCCGATGAACAAAAGTTTATAAGATATTCTGATATCTATCAGTTTTTACAGCTGCACAGTTTCTCATCCTACAATTGAGAGAGGAAGGAGGTAACATGAGAGCTCTCTCATCCTACAATTGAAAGAGGAAGGATGTTACATGAGTTCGTCCTCCTCAACGGAATATCCACGAGCGAGTAATTTGACAATACCAGACAAATGGTGCCGGCCACCATACCTGCGCCTCCCTCATGAAGGCCAGAAGAACTGTGAAGCAACCAGCTTTTATAGTTTTGGTTCGGAGAACGAAACAATCTCTCAACAAATTAATGTATTGTGACTGGTCAAAATGAGAGCTCTCTCATCCTGAGGAGATGGATGAGGGCTTTGTTGGAGAGAAATTTTACCCTTTGCATCCTCAAATACAAGATGAGAGGTCAGATGCGGGGATCATTGGAGATGCTCCACAAAAACTAGTTCAGCCGCAGCCAGTACTCCAGGATCTAAAAGAAATTGCTCCCGTGGTCCAGTCGCAGCAAACATGCAGGGAAGTTCCCGTGAGTAAGGTCTAATGTCACAGGAATATCTGATGAATACGTTATGATAGGAAGTGTTGGTATTTCTTAACGTCACAGATAAATCCGCAAGCGTACGGAGAATACCGTTGTAGCACTTGACCCGTGAGTATTCAAGGGTATCGTTATTTATATTATCCCAAAGGAACGGAGTGGAATTATCTACTAGTCTAGCTGTCCAAGGACACGAAGAAGGATGGTAGGTATGGGTAGAGAGGATTCCTATGGATGAAGTTCTATCTGGAACAAGGAAGAGTAAACACAGCAGGGCTGTCACCACCTACCGGCAAATCCCCCTACTAGGACACGTGACACTAGGGCTATTAAGTCCCTAGGCCAGTCCTAGGGTCACGTGACAACAAGGCAATTAAGACCTCGCTGCCAGACCGATTCCCAGCAGTCAAATCCCTAGAACAGAGAGGATTAAGCAAGCAGGGCTGTCACCACCTACCGGCGACTCTCTCCTAGGACATGTGACACTAGGGCTATTAAGTCCCTATGCCAGTCCCAAGGTCACGTGACAACAAGGCAATCAAGTCCTCACTGCCAGACCTATTCTAGTTCACAAGACTAAAGATAAATTCCGCCTCTAAATGCTTACTTAAATAGAACGATGATCATGCAAGCAAGTAAAGGAAGAACTTATATTAGAATAGAAATATGCGATCCAATAGAAGATCGAGAGTACTTACTTGTAATGAAGATGAACGACGAACGAACGATGAACGATGAACGAACGACGAACGAACGATGAACGAACGAAGAACAATCCACTATAAATAAGTATCCTCCAAGATACAAGATTTGGGCTAAGTCCTCACAAGGGAAGGACTACCCTTCTCTCCTACCCTACTCTCTCCCTACTCTACTAGTGTACAAGGGGCTCTAGGCCCTTGGGAGTGGAATGAGGCTCTCCTTCCTGTGTGTCCTTGAGGGGAGGGGGTACCCCTCTATTTATAGTCTTAAGTAGGTCGGTTTGGGGGCCTCCACCGCCTCAATGCACCGCCTCAACGCATTAAATGCAGGCAGAACCGACATCAGGAAGGCGGTGGCGACCAACCAGAGAAAGATGGGCCAGATTGGCCACTGTAGCAGGTCGGCCGACCTCACTGTAGCAGGTCGGCCGACCCCCCCTTGGCCCATTTGGCCTTGGGCTTTGGCCGAGGGGTCCTCCTTGATGTCTTGTTCAATGATCTTCGTGCATTGGCCCAAGTTGGTTGTGTTTTGTATGACTTTTGATCCATATCTTGTTGGGCTGCCTGTGCTGATTTTCTCGGAGTGATGTGTTGTGGCCTTCTTGATGTGAATTCCCTCCTTTTGATATGAAATATACCTGCACTCACAAATTCACCAACACTCGTGGAAATCGTTAGTAATAAACTCCTACCACTATGTTTGGTGCTTATTTTATTTCTTTTATGCAGGTACTTGACGGTCAAAAGTGGTACTTAAGGACCGTCAACAACACCCCCACACTTGAGCCTTTGCTCGTCCTCGAGTGAAGGTGGAAGATTAAGATAAAGCATGACTTCCTATGGTATGATGCTAGCATACAAGTTATTCCAAGCCATACCTGCACCTGTGAAACTTTGAAGTGGCTAACATGCTATCTTGGGCGGTTGAGGAATGGAACGGTCTTGATTCAAGTCATTCATACTCCTCTGTTGAGTAACTTGGGTTTTTGATAGATTTTCAAAAGAAAAATATAGCTTGTACTCCTCAAATGATAACTCTCAGATCACTCAATGTGTATGATTCCTCACCAAGGCAATGGGTTTGCCTCTTTCCATCCTACTTCTACAAAAGGCTTTATGTGGAGCTTGGTAGGGATGAAAAGGAGCATACTTGCATTACTTATATTGCTAAGTCAAAGAGTGGATCCAAAAGAGAAAACAAGCCATACAATCTGATCAAGAATGTGCATGTGTGTGGATATGTGTATGGTGAATGGAATGAGGTGGAGTAAGATGGATACTCCTTGATGCGATGATGTCTCTCTCTTGATTGACTTTTATTTGAGAACATGGCTATCACTTCTCTTTTTTTTCTCTCTTCTTTTTCTCTTTTTTTTTCACTTCTCTCTTTTTTTTTTTCGATAGCCATGTCACTTTTGCCAGAATATTTGGAGAGAGACATCAACAACAAGTGATGGAGTATTTATTTGGTGGGTGGATGGATGGAAATGGTGTTGCTAACTTCCAGTGTAGAAGTTTATCATGTTTTATGGTGGTGGTGTATGTGCACAATCTTGATCAAGAAAGTATGACAAGCATCTCACAAGGGTCACATAATTTGACAAAGATCAAAGCAATAGCAAGCAGTATTTTGTAGGGGTTTTCAATGTGATCATTATTTGGCTCTGGTAGGAATATAAGACCATTGAGGAGTGCAAAGCTATTGATTTTAATTTTTTTCAAGATAAAAATCCCAAGCACTCTTTGCAGAAGAAGCAAGATTCCTATCATCCAACCATATCACACTCGCCAACAATTTAGATAAACATGGGTTCCTATGATAATGGTGTTCACAAGCAACAGGTGTGCAAAGCGAGGAATAAAGAATATGCAGGCCAACCAAACAGAAGCATGCAAGTTTGTTGAGGGATAAAAAAAATTGTTTTGTCATTGAGTTAAATTTCAGTGATTGAAGCAAGAAATTTAATTTAACTCAAGAATTGGAGAGTAGGGTATAGGATGCGCAAACCGTCGCATTAGATGAAGTGGAGACCAAGAGGGTTCATAGGATTGAACTTTGTCTTCTTGTGCCCGATGGCTCCACTCCTTTGCCTTTTGATTGGTGCGACGTTGTGCATCATGTTGGTGGGAGATGTCTAATGTGTGCTTGATGAAGGACCAAGAGATCTCCCCCACACTTGTTCTTATACCTGGCTTATTTATTCAAAATATATTTGGAAACAAAAGGACTCTACCGGGGTAAAAGACCGGGGAGCCTAAATTTATTGAATTTAGTAAAATAACTCAAGGCGCATGATATGTTGGAAAGGGAAATAAAAACGCCTAGTTTATTCAACTATTTTTTTTTTCAAGTTTATGTTTTTATCATGTAAGGCGAAAGCAAAAGGATACAAGTTGCGATACAAGTTACCTTAGTGGAGGAGGGATCCTCCCCCACACTTGTTCTTTGCCCGTAGTCCTTGATTGGTGTCGATCCCCATGATATTGATCGGGCTTTGTGCAGCGTGGCATGGTGTTGATATGTCGTCTTTCTTCAACGCGTTGTTGAGTCGCTTGTCGGCCCTTTTCATGGCTGCACATAAGAGCGAAAACACAAGAGCAAACTCGAGAACGGGTTATGTTAGTGTAAACAATGTGGATCACCCGTCGGTTGCTGCAAAGCTTCTTGATCGCAACAAAAGAATGTAAATAAAATCAAAAGAAAAAAAAAGGGAAAAACATTTTCTTGAACTTGAGACAAATGCAATGAAAACATGGAGAAATGTGAGCAAAAATTTTGTTGAGAAGGTGCTTAAGTAAAACGAGAAATGGAGCTGAAGATTCAAGCACTCTTCCTTCAAAAAGATGAAGTCCAACTTGGCACACAACTCCCCAATGGCTATGTGATAAGAAGTCAATGGGAGTTGTGCCAAAACCTCTCCAAAATTTTGCTCAAAACATTTTCCAACAGAAGATTGTCTCAAATTCATTTTCACAAAATCGAAAACTCTTCTCTCTCTTTTTTTTTTATGCAAATGGCAGGTGGTTTGAACAATCCCAAACAAATGTTGGGATGATTCAAACATGCAAGAATGCAAGTGCAACTTTGTAGAAAAATCCAAATATGCATGTTGATGGAGAAATCAAATATGCAAAAGAATGCAAATATGAGAGAAACAAATATAAGATAACTACCGATTATCCTGTCGGCAAGGGCATCATTATTTTAAGTCCGATGAGCAAGACTTTCCTCCATTCTAATCCCTGCAAAGTTAGTGCCAATATGCAACCACGAGATTTGCAATATTTGTGATAAACGAAAGCATCTACAACCAACCCAAAGAATGAGTAACAAAAGAGATAAACAAGGTGGTTGTAGGCCTCATGCGGGGTTTTGGCACTGAGGAGCGTGGGTTCTAGAGATTCATGGCATGAGCATGTTTCTTGTGGGTGTTCAAGGAAGAAACTTTCATGCTCATGCAAAGGATCAAGTTCCTCTAGAGTTGATGCCTCGAGGAAGTCCACAGCCCAAGAGTTTTCCTTCTTAAGAGGTTCTTGATCACCAATAAGAATGGTGCACGGAGGGCTAGAGGGAAGAGGCTCAAGATAGAGCGATGGTGATGAGGATTGTTGGGCTAGGAATGTTTCTTCTTTTCTATCCTCATCTTGGGTGGAAAACCTCTCATCCTTATGTAGAGCAAAATCCAAAGATGCGAATGGGGATACAAACATCACTTGCTCAAATGGTTCATGATCAAGATGAGGTTTTGCCGAAGGATTTTGATAGCTCGTGCTGGTGAAAGGGGCATTCTCAAGAATTTCCTTCATGTCCTCCTTGAGAAATGGTTCTTTTAGAGGATTGGGAGGAGTAGGAGGCATCTTATCCCATATGTCGTTCGAGGTTTTTCCATAGTCTTCAATAATTTCTTCCTCAAACTCATATGGGAACTCAACAGGCGTAACATGGAATGTGGACAAAGAGGGGATGGATTCGGATGTTGAGGGTTCCTCGATGCTTGACACGACTTTCTCTTGGAGGGATTCACTAAGAAGACTGACGAAGGAATTATTTTCTGTGATCTGATCCAAGATGTTTCTTCCTTCGGTCGGTGTTTGAGAAGCAAAGGAGCCTCCAACGGCGATGTCAAGATATAGGGCGGATTTCTTGTCTAAACCCATGTAGAAATATTGCAATACCATGGGATCGGGGATAGACAAGTCTGGGCCAGTAAGAGTTAGCAAGGAAAACCTAACCCAGGCTGCACCTATGGACTCCTTCTCATTCTGCGAGAAATTCATGATTTCTAGCCGGAGAGCAACGATTCGGGATAAGGGAAAGAAGACTGAGCAAAATTTATCTCGGAGTTTTTCCCAGTCCCCATTCATGTTTCTGACGACAATCGTGTACCATTGTTCCGCTCTCTCATGAAGGGAGAAAGGAAACAACTTCCATTTCACGGTTTCTTGTGCCATGCCTTGGATCAGACGCATGAACACACTTGCTCAAACTCTCGCAGATGGTGATATGGATTTTCTTGGTCAGTTCCAGAGAAGGGTCGGTTTCTGACCATGGTTATAAAAGTGGGGTGGATCATATAGCCGGATGTGGAAATGGGTTTGGAGGATGGTGGTGGCTCAAATGACATTCCCCTTGGAGCAGAGAAGGATTGGATTGTAGGTTCTGGCTCCATGATAAATGTTTTTGGTATTTTTCAATGAAGGGATAGGAATGATGGATGGTGAAAGATTGATGATGGATAAGAAATAAAAGAAAAAGGATAAAAGGATACAATACGAGGACCAACTAGGTTCGAAGATAAAAAGCAACTACCGTTCCCCGGCAACGGCGCCAGAAATGCTTGTTGGTATTTCTTAACGTCACAGATAAATCCGCAAGCGTACGGAGAATACCGTTGTAGCACTTGACCCGTGAGTATTCAAGGGTATCGTTATTTATATTATCCCAAAGGAACGGAGTGGAATTATCTACTAGTCTAGCTGTCCAAGGACACGAAGAAGGATGGTAGGTATGGGTAGAGAGGATTCCTATGGATGAAGTTCTATCTGGAACAAGGAAGAGTAAACACAGCAGGGCTGTCACCACCTACCGGCAAATCCCCCTACTAGGACACGTGACACTAGGGCTATTAAGTCCCTAGGCCAGTCCTAGGGTCACGTGACAACAAGGCAATTAAGACCTCGCTGCCAGACCGATTCCCAGCAGTCAAATCCCTAGAACAGAGAGGATTAAGCAAGCAGGGCTGTCACCACCTACCGGCGACTCTCTCCTAGGACATGTGACACTAGGGCTATTAAGTCCCTATGCCAGTCCCAAGGTCACGTGACAACAAGGCAATCAAGTCCTCACTGCCAGACCTATTCTAGTTCACAAGACTAAAGATAAATTCCGCCTCTAAATGCTTACTTAAATAGAACGATGATCATGCAAGCAAGTAAAGGAAGAACTTATATTAGAATAGAAATATGCGATCCAATAGAAGATCGAGAGTACTTACTTGTAATGAAGATGAACGACGAACGAACGATGAACGATGAACGAACGACGAACGAACGATGAACGAACGAAGAACAATCCACTATAAATAAGTATCCTCCAAGATACAAGATTTGGGCTAAGTCCTCACAAGGGAAGGACTACCCTTCTCTCCTACCCTACTCTCTCCCTACTCTACTAGTGTACAAGGGGCTCTAGGCCCTTGGGAGTGGAATGAGGCTCTCCTTCCTGTGTGTCCTTGAGGGGAGGGGGTACCCCTCTATTTATAGTCTTAAGTAGGTCGGTTTGGGGGCCTCCACCGCCTCAATGCACCGCCTCAACGCATTAAATGCAGGCAGAACCGACATCAGGAAGGCGGTGGCGACCAACCAGAGAAAGATGGGCCAGATTGGCCACTGTAGCAGGTCGGCCGACCTCACTGTAGCAGGTCGGCCGACCCCCCCTTGGCCCATTTGGCCTTGGGCTTTGGCCGAGGGGTCCTCCTTGATGTCTTGTTCAATGATCTTCGTGCATTGGCCCAAGTTGGTTGTGTTTTGTATGACTTTTGATCCATATCTTGTTGGGCTGCCTGTGCTGATTTTCTCGGAGTGATGTGTTGTGGCCTTCTTGATGTGAATTCCCTCCTTTTGATATGAAATATACCTGCACTCACAAATTCACCAACACTCGTGGAAATCGTTAGTAATAAACTCCTACCACTATGTTTGGTGCTTATTTTATTTCTTTTATGCAGGTACTTGACGGTCAAAAGTGGTACTTAAGGACCGTCAACAACACCCCCACACTTGAGCCTTTGCTCGTCCTCGAGTGAAGGTGGAAGATTAAGATAAAGCATGACTTCCTATGGTATGATGCTAGCATACAAGTTATTCCAAGCCATACCTGCACCTGTGAAACTTTGAAGTGGCTAACATGCTATCTTGGGCGGTTGAGGAATGGAACGGTCTTGATTCAAGTCATTCATACTCCTCTGTTGAGTAACTTGGGTTTTTGATAGATTTTCAAAAGAAAAATATAGCTTGTACTCCTCAAATGATAACTCTCAGATCACTCAATGTGTATGATTCCTCACCAAGGCAATGGGTTTGCCTCTTTCCATCCTACTTCTACAAAAGGCTTTATGTGGAGCTTGGTAGGGATGAAAAGGAGCATACTTGCATTACTTATATTGCTAAGTCAAAGAGTGGATCCAAAAGAGAAAACAAGCCATACAATCTGATCAAGAATGTGCATGTGTGTGGATATGTGTATGGTGAATGGAATGAGGTGGAGTAAGATGGATACTCCTTGATGCGATGATGTCTCTCTCTTGATTGACTTTTATTTGAGAACATGGCTATCACTTCTCTTTTTTTTTTCTCTTCTTTTTCTCTTTTTTTTTCACTTCTTGACGGATACCCAAATCAGGGTATCCTGATCTAGGATACTTAATCCCGCTAACCGTCTCAGCTTAATTGTGTAGGGCCCACAGGAACAGGTGCACAACAACAGAGCGCTCGAGGGGCCCACGGCCGACCCCGAGGGCACATACAAGTTCCGCCTCGCCCGACCCCCAGTCGGGCGGGCCCACGACTTCCGCCCCGCCCGACCCCGAGTCGGGTGGGGTCCACGACTTCCGCCCCGCCCGACCCCAAGTCGGGTGGGGCCCCGAACTCCGCCTCGCCCGACTCCCAGTCGGGCGGGCCCACAAGCCGCGCTTCGCCCGACCCCGAGTTGGGAGACTTCGTCGAGAAGATTTTCCTCTGACAAGGAGGACAGGCATTTACGACGAGTAGCTGGGGAGCCTTAACTCTACCCAGCAACTCATATACTTGCAGGCACGCGATGTGACCCGCACAGTGGCACCCGTCCCATCTCGCGGCGCCGCCTGACACCTCGAGTACAGCAGCGGGACGGCTACGACATCATCATCACCCTGAACAGGGACGAAGACCGGACCGGCGACAAGACGGCCGCGACAGTCTGGGTTGACATCTCGACCACCTGCCCGGCGACCGGGCGGACAGGACGCCGCCTGACTAGGGCCACAGTGGCAGCTAGGGTGCAGACTAGTGCGGCGTGTAGCCGCGCTAGCCTACAACTCGAAAGCCCCGTTCCCATTTGTAAACCGGCTCACTCCTTGACTATAAAAGGAGAGCTGGGTGCATGAGGCGGGGAGATCGGATCCCCGGGATAGATAGACAACGGACGAATCCATCGAGAGATACACACGAAGAGGCTTGGAGTTTTTTTCTCCTCCCTCGTCAACACTTGTAGCTCCCCTCTGCAAGTCGGAACACGAACCACCCACGAACTGGACGTAGGGCATCGATTGCCTGAACCAGTATAAACCTTGCCTCCCTCGCAAAACCCTCGCCATCATAGAAGATCGTCAGGCGCCGTAGTTACAAATTTACTTGTCGGCCGGTTTCTTAACACCGACACTTCTCTCTTTTTTTTTTTTCGATAGCCATGTCACTTTTGCCAGAATATTTGGAGAGAGACATCAACAACAAGTGATGGAGTATTTATTTGGTGGGTGGATGGATGGAAATGGTGTTGCTAACTTCCAGTGTAGAAGTTTATCATGTTTTATGGTGGTGGTGTATGTGCACAATCTTGATCAAGAAAGTATGACAAGCATCTCACAAGGGTCACATAATTTGACAAAGATCAAAGCAATAGCAAGCAGTATTTTGTAGGGGTTTTCAATGTGATCATTATTTGGCTCTGGTAGGAATATAAGACCATTGAGGAGTGCAAAGCTATTGATTTTAATTTTTTTCAAGATAAAAATCCCAAGCACTCTTTGCAGAAGAAGCAAGATTCCTATCATCCAACCATATCACACTCGCCAACAATTTAGATAAACATGGGTTCCTATGATAATGGTGTTCACAAGCAACAGGTGTGCAAAGCGAGGAATAAAGAATATGCAGGCCAACCAAACAGAAGCATGCAAGTTTGTTGAGGGATAAAAAAAATTGTTTTGTCATTGAGTTAAATTTCAGTGATTGAAGCAAGAAATTTAATTTAACTCAAGAATTGGAGAGTAGGGTATAGGATGCGCAAACCGTCGCATTAGATGAAGTGGAGACCAAGAGGGTTCATAGGATTGAACTTTGTCTTCTTGTGCCCGATGGCTCCACTCCTTTGCCTTTTGATTGGTGCGACGTTGTGCATCATGTTGGTGGGAGATGTCTAATGTGTGCTTGATGAAGGACCAAGAGATCTCCCCCACACTTGTTCTTATACCTGGCTTATTTATTCAAAATATATTTGGAAACAAAAGGACTCTACCGGGGTAAAAGACCGGGGAGCCTAAATTTATTGAATTTAGTAAAATAACTCAAGGCGCATGATATGTTGGAAAGGGAAATAAAAACGCCTAGTTTATTCAACTATTTCTTTTTTTCAAGTTTATGTTTTTATCATGTAAGGCGAAAGCAAAAGGATACAAGTTGCGATACAAGTTACCTTAGTGGAGGAGGGATCCTCCCCCACACTTGTTCTTTGCCCGTAGTCCTTGATTGGTGTCGATCCCCATGATATTGATCGGGCTTTGTGCAGCGTGGCATGGTGTTGATATGTCGTCTTTCTTCAACGCGTTGTTGAGTCGCTTGTCGGCCCTTTTCATGGCTGCACATAAGAGCGAAAACACAAGAGCAAACTCGAGAACGGGTTATGTTAGTGTAAACAATGTGGATCACCCGTCGGTTGCTGCAAAGCTTCTTGATCGCAACAAAAGAATGTAAATAAAATCAAAAGAAAAAAAAAAGGGAAAAACATTTTCTTGAACTTGAGACAAATGCAATGAAAACATGGAGAAATGTGAGCAAAAATTTTGTTGAGAAGGTGCTTAAGTAAAACGAGAAATGGAGCTGAAGATTCAAGCACTCTTCCTTCAAAAAGATGAAGTCCAACTTGGCACACAACTCCCCAATGGCTTTGTGATAAGAAGTCAATGGGAGTTGTGCCAAAACCTCTCCAAAATTTTGCTCAAAACATTTTCCAACAGAAGATTGTCTCAAATTCATTTTCACAAAATCGAAAACTCTTCTCTCTCTTTTTTTTTTATGCAAATGGCAGGTGGTTTGAACAATCCCAAACAAATGTTGGGATGATTCAAACATGCAAGAATGCAAGTGCAACTTTGTAGAAAAATCCAAATATGCATGTTGATGGAGAAATCAAATATGCAAAAGAATGCAAATATGAGAGAAACAAATATGAGATAACTACCGATTATCCTGTCGGCAAGGGCATCATTATTTTAAGTCCGATGAGCAAGACTTTCCTCCATTCTAATCCCTGCAAAGTTAGTGCCAATATGCAACCACGAGATTTGCAATATTTGTGATAAACGAAAGCATCTACAACCAACCCAAAGAATGAGTAACAAAAGAGATAAACAAGGTGGTTGTAGGCCTCATGCGGGGTTTTGGCACTGAGGAGCGTGGGTTCTAGAGATTCATGGCATGAGCATGTTTCTTGTGGGTGTTCAAGGAAGAAACTTTCATGCTCATGCAAAGGATCAAGTTCCTCTAGAGTTGATGCCTCGAGGAAGTCCACAGCCCAAGAGTTTTCCTTCTTAAGAGGTTCTTGATCACCAATAAGAATGGTGCACGGAGGGCTAGAGGGAAGAGGCTCAAGATAGAGCGATGGTGATGAGGATTGTTGGGCTAGGAATGTTTCTTCTTTTCTATCCTCATCTTGGGTGGAAAACCTCTCATCCTTATGTAGAGCAAAATCCAAAGATGCGAATGGGGATACAAACATCACTTGCTCAAATGGTTCATGATCAAGATGAGGTTTTGCCGAAGGATTTTGATAGCTCGTGCTGGTGAAAGGGGCATTCTCAAGAATTTCCTTCATGTCCTCCTTGAGAAATGGTTCTTTTAGAGGATTGGGAGGAGTAGGAGGCATCTTATCCCATATGTCGTTCGAGGTTTTTCCATAG
The DNA here is from genome assembly GCA_007726485.1 of Eragrostis curvula. Taxonomy (NCBI): domain Eukaryota; kingdom Viridiplantae; phylum Streptophyta; class Magnoliopsida; order Poales; family Poaceae; genus Eragrostis; species Eragrostis curvula. The sequence goes on from RWGY01000946.1 coordinate 177,758, forward strand.
TCTTCAATAATTTCTTCCTCAAACTCATATGGGAACTCAACAGGCGTAACATGGAATGTGGACAAAGAGGGGATGGATTCGGATGTTGAGGGTTCCTCGATGCTTGACACGACTTTCTCTTGGAGGGATTCACTAAGAAGACTGACGAAGGAATTATTTTCTGTGATCTGATCCAAGATGTTTCTTCCTTCGGTCGGTGTTTGAGAAGCAAAGGAGCCTCCAACGGCGATGTCAAGATATAGGGCGGATTTCTTGTCTAAACCCATGTAGAAATATTGCAATACCATGGGATCGGGGATAGACAAGTCTGGGCCAGTAAGAGTTAGCAAGGAAAACCTAACCCAGGCTGCACCTATGGACTCCTTCTCATTCTGCGAGAAATTCATGATTTCTAGCCGGAGAGCAACGATTCGGGATAAGGGAAAGAAGACTGAGCAAAATTTATCTCGGAGTTTTTCCCAGTCCCCATTCATGTTTCTGACGACAATCGTGTACCATTGTTCCGCTCTCTCACGAAGGGAGAAAGGAAACAACTTCCATTTCACGGTTTCTTGTGCCATGCCTTGGATCACGACGCATGAACACACTTGCTCAAACTCTCGCAGATGGTGATATGGATTTTCTTGGTCAGTTCCAGAGAAGGGTCGGTTTCTGACCATGGTTATAAAAGTGGGGTGGATCATATAGCCGGATGTGGAAATGGGTTTGGAGGATGGTGGTGGCTCAAATGACATTCCCCTTGGAGCAGAGAAGGATTGGATTGTAGGTTCTGGCTCCATGATAAATGTTTTTGGTATTTTTCAATGAAGGGATAGGAATGATGGATGGTGAAAGATTGATGATGGATAAGAAATAAAAGAAAAAGGATAAAAGGATACAATACGAGGACCAACTAGGTTCGAAGATAAAAAGCAACTACCGTTCCCCGGCAACGGCGCCAGAAATGCTTGTTGGTATTTCTTAACGTCACAGATAAATCCGCAAGCGTACGGAGAATACCGTTGTAGCACTTGACCCGTGAGTATTCAAGGGTATCGTTATTTATATTATCCCAAAGGAACGGAGTGGAATTATCTACTAGTCTAGCTGTCCAAGGACACGAAGAAGGATGGTAGGTATGGGTAGAGAGGATTCCTATGGATGAAGTTCTATCTGGAACAAGGAAGAGTAAACACAGCAGGGCTGTCACCACCTACCGGCAAATCCCCCTACTAGGACACGTGACACTAGGGCTATTAAGTCCCTAGGCCAGTCCTAGGGTCACGTGACAACAAGGCAATTAAGACCTCGCTGCCAGACCGATTCCCAGCAGTCAAATCCCTAGAACAGAGAGGATTAAGCAAGCAGGGCTGTCACCACCTACCGGCGACTCTCTCCTAGGACATGTGACACTAGGGCTATTAAGTCCCTATGCCAGTCCCAAGGTCACGTGACAACAAGGCAATCAAGTCCTCACTGCCAGACCTATTCTAGTTCACAAGACTAAAGATAAATTCCGCCTCTAAATGCTTACTTAAATAGAACGATGATCATGCAAGCAAGTAAAGGAAGAACTTATATTAGAATAGAAATATGCGATCCAATAGAAGATCGAGAGTACTTACTTGTAATGAAGATGAACGACGAACGAACGATGAACGATGAACGAACGACGAACGAACGATGAACGAACGAAGAACAATCCACTATAAATAAGTATCCTCCAAGATACAAGATTTGGGCTAAGTCCTCACAAGGGAAGGACTACCCTTCTCTCCTACCCTACTCTCTCCCTACTCTACTAGTGTACAAGGGGCTCTAGGCCCTTGGGAGTGGAATGAGGCTCTCCTTCCTGTGTGTCCTTGAGGGGAGGGGGTACCCCTCTATTTATAGTCTTAAGTAGGTCGGTTTGGGGGCCTCCACCGCCTCAATGCACCGCCTCAACGCATTAAATGCAGGCAGAACCGACATCAGGAAGGCGGTGGCGACCAACCAGAGAAAGATGGGCCAGATTGGCCACTGTAGCAGGTCGGCCGACCTCACTGTAGCAGGTCGGCCGACCCCCCCTTGGCCCATTTGGCCTTGGGCTTTGGCCGAGGGGTCCTCCTTGATGTCTTGTTCAATGATCTTCGTGCATTGGCCCAAGTTGGTTGTGTTTTGTATGACTTTTGATCCATATCTTGTTGGGCTGCCTGTGCTGATTTTCTCGGAGTGATGTGTTGTGGCCTTCTTGATGTGAATTCCCTCCTTTTGATATGAAATGTACCTGCACTCACAAATTCACCAACACTCGTGGAAATCGTTAGTAATAAACTCCTACCACTATGTTTGGTGCTTATTTTATTTCTTTTATGCAGGTACTTGACGGTCAAAAGTGGTACTTAAGGACCGTCAACAGGAAGCACACTTGTTTTTCCTATTCCTGTGTTTTCAGAGAGTGCAGCAGGCTGCTCATCTCTCAAGTCGTCACCAGCTTCATGTCAGAAGAAGGTGGTATGACCAGAGCAGGATCCCTAAAGTTACTGGAAGCCGTGCCAACTACCAAGGTCACTGACGCGTTGGGCCAGGCCCTCGGGTCAGTGACCCCGGCTCACGTCAGGTGATCATCCACACGTGGGGCCAGGCCCGCGGGTCAGTGACTCGGCCAATGAACTCCCCGACATTGGGAAGACCGGCACAGAGCTAGTGGTGGAGGCCAATCGCATTGCTGGTGAAGTGGCCGCAATAATATGTGGCTACTATATTGGTGGTCCGTTTAGTTAATAGTTTTAAGAAGCATGAGTATCAAAATTTTGATATCCCCTGAACGATGCCTTTTTTGCGGCGGCGTTTGAAAATATTGATCGCCAATAGTCAATAAAACAAATGCGTGGGTTTATAGGTGTACACGAAGCACAACGTTTGAACGGCTCATCCTGTGTGAACTTGATCGTCATTGACAAGTGTAACGAAATACACGTTCACGGGATGATCCCAGTTGAGTTATCCTATAGCACGGGATTATCCCGTGTGAATGTGATCGTCACATGTTTCATTTACTAAAACAGTTAAGTTGTAGTATAACAAGTAGAGACCTTTATTATAAAGACTCCACTGCCAGACGTCGCTTCGCTTATTCCCTCCATTCGGTCAAGAAACACTCCCTCCGTTCTTCCTCCATCTCCACAGTCTGAAACTCGCAGGTTCACGCGGCAAGCAACCCGCCGCCATCCGAAACAAAAAAGTACTAGCACCGCCGCCACCAAAGAAACACGCTTGCATGGATCGCGGAGCCGTCCAACTCCCATCGACCTACATCGAGTTCGCCCTCGAAAAAGCCGACAGAAAGTAGCGATGGCAGCCTGACGGTGTAGTTAGGGTTTGAGGAGTGGGGAGGACATGGGGTGGCCTGGTATTTATAGGAGGGGAGTGCTAGATTGATAGGAAAGAGAAGGAGAAAGAAAGAAAGGCAATAAATGCATTAACTGTCGTTTAATCTTGTGTTCTTTCCATTTGAGTGAACGCGGTAGGTGCAACGAATATGGGTAGTTTTTGTCCAGCTACACCATGTCATAGGTTTGAGATAGAGAGAGCACGGCAGAAGAGAGGGATTCCCTATTTTTGATTTCAAATATTATCTTAAAATTTTGAGTACAAAACAAATAATTTTGAGAATGCATTTGAACTTTGGCAAATTTCGTTTCAAATTCTTTAAAAGGTTCACATTCCAAAATAAGGAATTTTGGGATGTGATGAACTACCCCCCTTAAAAGAAATCTCATCCCGAGATTCAAAGAAGCTAGACCTCAGAATTGGTTTGGAGGTGATGATCTGGAATAGCAAAAATGGACGAGGGAAAGATAAATGATATTGAAGGGAATTTCAGTAAGATGAATCAGATCACACTATATGCAAAAAGGTAAGAGATAGGTTCGGAAGGACGAGGTATGTTCAAGGAAAGAATGGCGCAAAAATAACCTAGGACAACACACATTGTGACGAGGCTGAGATCTTCATCTTCATCTTTTCACTTGTCGACAAAAATGCTTTAAATCTTCAAATAAGATATGCTTCCTTGAGTATTTGTTGATGTCGTCTTCTGATCTTCACATCATCATCATAAGAAAATAGAAAGGTTGCATAGAAACAAACAACCAACACAGGACAGGTAGGCTGTTAAAAATGGGGCTGAAAGCAAAGGCTTAAACGCTGCCGACACACAATAACTCATAGCAATCATGCATGCACATTACAATCAAACAATCCATCGTCACTAGAGCGGAACACTTACACTCTTTTTGGGCACCTTCCTAATAAAGGGTTGTTTTGGTAGGCCTAGAATATAAATAATTAACAATGCAAACTAAAGGCTAGGCTGAACCGTGAAAAGAATGTATTATAAATAAAATGAGAAAACAACTAGTCAATGACGTATTTAAAAGAAAAACAAGAAATAAAAAAAAAGGCAAGGAGTTTTGTATAACATAGTTTTGAAAATATCTTTCTAAAATCGACCATTTCTAACTAGGCTTGCGTCCTGCGGTCGATATGGCTCTGATACCACTTGTCACATCCAGTTTCAATGACCAAAACCGAATGCATCTGTATGCATGTCCAGGATCAAGTTTTCACGCATACAGGACAATATATGTGATAAAAGAGAACAATATCTTTATTAAATCGATAACTTTATTACAAAAATGACCCGTAGGTCTAAAATAAAAATTACATCAATGCAGCAGATATACAAACTAGCATCAGTGCCTTTCTAATCCACAGCAAGTCGACCGGAAGATCGCATTCCTAGTACTCCGCTCCTTTGCCTTCAACGACGCCTTTGGGTCTTCATTCCCTGAGCAGCAAATAAAAGTGGTATATGGTCCGCGTGAGTACTTTACGTACTCAGCAAATGTGGGGAAGTATGACACGTTGGCTAAAGACAAGAAAGGCTACATGGGGTTTATTTGCAAAAAAGCTCTCCTACCTCTAACCAATTTAAAAGCAACCTATTTGTTACTAGGTGATATCTCCAAGCAGCAAGGTTCCAACCACCTTGCCAAGACCCAGGGTTCCAACCACCTTAACCACAGTTCCCCCCATGCAGTCAACCACACTAGACTACCAACCCAACTAATCGTGTGAGGGTCCATGCCGCTCTTGACCGTGAGCACGGCTGTCATGACAGTTTTCACTTTGCAGAGGTTGTACATGTTGGAGGTAATGCCGAAGGCTTCCTGAATCATCCGAAGGGTAAACCTTATAAGGCAAAGGCATCAGAAGAGTCCACGAAGGGTACAACGCATGAGCAAGGCTAAGCCTGCAACAGAGAAACGTAATAGAATTGACTAAGGACTTTATTGTAATAACGGTCTCGCCTCCCCCCTATAAATATGGAGGGAGGGGATCCTATAATGACACCTGTTTTTGGGGCCACGAGCCAAAGACTCCTCATTTACTCCGTTCACAAATCTCTGTCATCTCTAACCCCTTCACCCAGCACTGCAGGCGAGAGAGGGCTTCGATACAACACCTAACGAAAGACCCAAGGAACAGCCTGGGCAGGTGAACTTTTGTCCAGCTCCGCGGACATAACAGGAGGGCTTCGCCGAGAGGTCATCAGACATCAAGATACCAGAAGGGCTTCGCAGGAAGGCTATCGAACATCAAGACACTTCGAGGGCTCCTCCACAGCAAGACAATTGGACACAACCTGTTGGAGGGCTTTGCTGAGTCCAACCAGGACCTTTGATACCCCAACAGTACACATTCACCATGAGACGTGATTTCGTCCCCTGTTTCCAGGTGGACTAAAGTCTCCATCCTGCCAGTGCTGATCAGGCACTTGTACACTTCCTTAGGTGTACGGCTAGGAGATCACTGCAAGGTCTTTGGTTAGCCTCCTTCTTCTTTGTAGTTGCCCGCTAAGGATTCGCTACCGTGGGGTCTATGAGGGCACCCGCCCCGGAGGCCCCCTCTTGCACCATGCGGTTCAGGGATTCCAACCATCCCATCACCAAGCCTCGCCCTAGTGGATCTCAGCTTCCAACCAGCTCCCCACTCCACCGTGGCAATACAAATCAGGAGACAACTAATTAATTAACCAGGCCGCACCCAACTTGGCACGTGGTTGCACTGTTATCATGGATGGTCGCTCCACGAACTGGTCCTTAGATTTAGGTAATAAACAAACCAAGGGACTGCCGGTAAAACACCTGCACAGCCCCCGAGCTGCCGGTAAAATCCCCGCACAGCTCCCAAACCGAATCACCCAAATCCCTAAGCTCCATGTTGCTAAAAGATTACCAACACCCTCATGTGGTTAAGTTTAATTAGTCATGTTAAGAATAACCCAACCCAACCAAGCAAAGAGCATGGCTAAGCAAAATACTACCCATAAATAAAGAACAATGGCTACAAGGAATAATATGGAAAACTAGTAAACCCTAACAAATAGGTACTACCCATCAATTTGACACATGCATGCAATTTTTGTAAATAAACATTTGTAAAACTAGGATCAAAATGGTCAACGGCCACTTCCCTGATAATGTTGCTGCTCAGTGATCTTGAGTCTTGATTGAAACATCCTTGTTCAATTCCGGCACATAAATATCCTAGTCGCGTACAATATTGATAAAAGCAAAGAAGCATACAATCAATAAATAGACAATGAATGGGATAAAACAAGGAGTAAAGGGTCTCATAAAGTCTATGGTTGAATAGGTTACATTGTTGTGGGAATTTAGGCACAAGAATCCGCTAAATCTGAGTTATGGATGAAAAGATGTGCAAGATCAAAGTTAGATAGACTGAAACAGGAAAAACAGAAACGTTTGGACATTAAACATGCGCACGTTCCCATTCATTGGCTGCATATTTCAGAGCAAGATTTCACAGTACTATGGGAAATAATGCAGAACATACATGACTATTGGGGCACGGATTCACCTGAAAGGGAGATCAAACGATTGCATCTCGGTGAGGTTGTTCAGCAACAGTTGACGGTGGCATTGTGTTCCTGGTTGGCTCCCACGAGATCTAGCGGAATCCTTTGGGGAACGAGTAGTAGGCTCTCTGGAACACAACAAGGTGTCGATTATGTATCAGAAAAAGAGGAGCATTGATTAGAACACAGAAATCAATTACCATCAGGTGCGCTGGACAGATCCAGAACAAGGAGCAGTGGTCATTGCAAAGAAGATCCCCGTTGATTCAGATCAGATCTTGGCGTCATTTTTAGATATGTTGTTGAAGACTTCATGATGCATCTTTGGGTGAAATTTGGTGGCTTTTCACTGGCTGGATCGCCGGGAACGTGGATGCCAATTTGTAGTTCTGCTGCTGGACGCGAGGACAGAAAGTAGCGGCGGCAGCCTGACGGAGTAGTTGGAGTTTGAGGAGTGGGGGAGGACGTGGGGTGGCCTGGTATTTATAGGAGGGGAGTGCTGGATTGTTAGGAAAGAGAAGGAGAAAGAAAGAAAGGCAATAAATGCATTAATTGGCGTTTAATGCTTGTGTTCTTTCCATTTGAGTGAACGCGGTAGGTGCAACGAATATGGGTAGTTTTTGTCCAGCTACACCATGCCATAGGTTTGAGATAGAGAGAGCATGGGAGAAGAGAGGGATTCCCTATTTTTTATTTCAAATATTATCTTAAAATTTTGAGTACAAAACAAATAATTTTGAGAATGCATTTGAACTTTGGCAAATTTTGTTTCAAATTCTTTAAAAGGTTCACATTCCAAAATAAGGAATTTTGGGATGTGACAGTGTCTAAAAAAGATCATAAATCACGACTGACTACGCTCAGCTGTTGACGGACCCTAAAAGGTCATAAATCGCGATTTATGTCGAAAATTTCGTCACTACAAGTAGTCGGTGACGCGTTAAAAACGTCACTAATCAGCATATCTGTTCTAGTGTATAGCACTACACGCGGGCGAACCAAAGCAGTGTCGAAAATTACTTGACCGTGGTCCCACGGCGTATGACATGTGGTCTCACAAGCGCCACGTGGCATACACACAGGCGAACGAAATCAGCGACGAAAAGTTACGTGACCATGGGCCCGCTTGGTCCCACGTGGTGCGCCACATGGCACAACACGCGGGCAAACGAAATAAGCGACGAAAAATTGTCGGACCCACGGACCCTAACACGTGGGCACCCTATCGTTTAGTAGTGCGCTACTACATCGCATTATTCGCGGTCAACGAAATTTATGACGAAAATAGTTTGACCGTGGGTCCTACGAAGCCTAACACGGAGCCCACTTGTTGACTGGGATGTTAGTAGGTCAGTCACATCTATGGGGTTGGGTTTATGTCGAAAATTGTGGGCCTCCTGTTGTTCTGTAGTGCGATACATGGCATTATACGCGGTCAAACAAAATTTGTGACAAAAATGGTTTGACTGTGGGTCCTACAAAGCCTGACACAAAGCCCCTCACTTGCTGACTGGGATGCCACGTAGGCCAGAAACGCCCGTGGGGTTAGGTTTATGATGAAAATTATGGGTCCCCGTTAGTCGTCGTACTCGAAACGGGATTTTAGTGACGAATCGGACACTCAGAACCAACCTAGAACAGTAAACCGGTGACACTTGTGACACCCTGTGTCACTGATTTCCAACCAGTTCAAAGAACTCCAACTGAACAGAACGCAAAATCAAAAACCATTCAAATTTCAAAATCAAATGATCAAATAATTGTGAAACCTAAGCTTGTGAAGGAATTCAAAAATTTCAATAACAACTTGAGCAACTAAAAATATCTGTGGATAGCCCTCCTCAAACAAGAATTTTGAAGAATTTATGGTGATTTTAGAAATTCATTTGCTAGCTCAAAATAAATGCCCAAAGCTTAAAAAGCAGCCAACTTCAATTTGATGCCATTTAAAATCCCTTTGGATTCCAGAAGTGCAGGTTGGCCTGCTGATAGATCTTTTCAAGATCTTTCCAGGGGTACCAAATTTTCGAATTTTGGAGTTTGTTTGGTGCTCCAAAACATGTGCCAAATTTTGGGGAAATTCCTGCTTTTGAAAAATCCGGGGAAACGAAAGATGCCCGAGGGCCCACTCGTCAGCCACCTGCCTCTCTCTGCGCGCTCGCGGAAGAACGTCGCCGCGTGGCCGCCGATGTACGGTGATGCCGCACCGCCCCGGCCCCGTTTCGACAGCACCGTGACCCCAAAACAACTCCCCCTCACTGTCCGAACGCGCTCCCTCCCACTCATTCTCACTCTCCCGTCGTCATTTCTCCCCAAACCCGAGCAAGAGAGCCCACCTCCTCCCCATTACTGACGAGCTCGAGCTCCTCTTCGCCGTCCGCCGCGGAAACGCCAACCCCGACCAAGCCAAACACCACCTTGAGCCATCTCCGGTACGTGGCGAAGCTCGCCATGGCACCACCCTTCCTTTTTCCCGCCTTGAGCTCGTAAATCAGCCCGTCTTCCCCAACTCAGTCCGTCGAGCCCACTCCGGCGCCTCCGCGTGATTCAAGACCTCCGGTGAGCCTCGTCTTCAATTAATCATGCCACGTGAGGCAGCAAGCACTCGCGCACACTCCCTCATCTCTGTTTCCTTGAATCCGCAGCTCCACGCGACGCCATGTCATTTTTTCCCCGCCGCCCGTCGTGATGCCGTGGACGCCTCACCGGTGACCTCCCCTTCCAATGCCCCTCGACGTCGACACGTACCTCGACGACGTCGCCCAAAGCTCCGTGACGCCGAAGCACCTGCGTGTGCACCTCCCCGTCGACCGCAACGAGCTATCGTCGTCGCCGAACCCCCGCGACCCGCCGCCTCTCGTCGCCGTCCAAACTCCGGCCATCCTCGCAAGCCCCCGGTCGTCGAGGTGAGACCGCCACCTTCCCCGCTCCTTTACCGTACACTCGGCCAGCCAAACGAGTCACCGGAGCTCACTCCGACGAGCCGCGCCGCCGCGCTCCGGCGACGCTCCGGCCAGCGCACCGCGGGCCACAGCACCGGGATCTCGTGCGACAACGCCGGATCCGGTGTGGCCTTCTTGTACTCTGCTCTGTGTAGGAAAAATGTCAAATCACACAAAATACGTTCTCTGTTTTCTGTAAAAATATTTTTGTTCAGATCTTGTTTAATCCATATTAAATTATCTGTTGCTCCATAAATCCTGAAATCTTGCACGCTTGTAAAGAAACTGTTAACACACTTACAGAATATTTTTATACTATCATATCCTATTTAATTATTTACTTATGATTTAAATCGTCTCTGCCTTGTTTAAATTATTGTAAATAGTTCACATTACAATAAATCGTCAAACTTCACCATAAATCACTTCCAGTGGTGACTTTCACCAGAAAAATGTCACTGGACATAAATAAATTTTTGAAATCATATTATTTATTTAATCAACTCAAACCAATTAAATGATTAACTTAATTGAAAGTCAATGAAAGAAATACTCCAGACGAAAGTAATTAAACAAATTAATCATTTGCACTTACAGTGTAAATGACTGTCCTATAAATAAATACATTTTAATTGCATCATGTTATTGCATCTAACTTGCATTTCTTTGTCATGGCATATAGCTCTCGAGATGATTCAGGAGCAGGTGAAGGACCAGGATGATGAGCCGCTCAGGAGGAGCCACTGACTGATCGTTGCTGACTGTGCTAGAGATAGCGTCGTTCTTGAGCTATGCAAGCCCCGGTGCATGCCTCCCTATTTAGGATTTTATTTTCGCATTTGATTGGGGCTAGTAATTGATTGTGCATTAGGTTTATTAGGAATTGATATGAAAACTTAGAACTGCATTAGGACTACCCTTCCATATCCTACCTTGTGTCCTATTTTTGTAGATGTGGTCCAGGTTACGTTAGAACTTGCTAGGCTTAGTGGCTAGCGGACGGTAGAAGTCGAGTGGTAGGTCCCACTCGCACGATAGGGACCCCTGGATTGTACTAGCTGGATTTAGGATTTGTTGAGACCGGACGGGGAATTGCTTGTATAGGATGGTTGGAGAAGGCTGGGCCTTCACGGTGGTGTAGCCCCGTCTGTGTCGATTAAGGACCGTCCGTTGTTGGCCCTGTTGAGCAAGTTTGAACGTACTGACTCACATGCTAGTGTTTTTATGGGCCTAGTAAACCTAGTAGCCTGCGTCGCCCTGGATGTCTGGTAGATACTTTACTCTTTCTATCATGGTATTTGGGAGAGGTAGGGTGGCGTCCCGCGCAGTCAGCCGTCCGGGACGGGGGCTGCGGTGGGAGAGCCCTTCCTCGGGAGGAGTAGAATCTGGTACAGCTCTGGTGGTACGTAGCGTAAACGGTTGCCGTATGTGGCCTTTGCCGCGTATGGCGTGTGGTCAGGTTTTCTCCTGCAGGATGTACATCGATGCCGCCGCTCTCGGTCAAGAGCAACCTTGCTCACTGCGTCACATCGTAGTGTGATATGATTGATGTTATGATGATGCTAGTCTATTTACATTACTGTTATTTACATTTCTATATATATACTGTCACTGTTGGTATTGTTACTTATTATCTGTTTTAGAGATATGCACACTGTTTTTCCGGATAAGTACTTAACTTGAAAATAAAACTTGAAAGTAAGGATCCAGTAATTAGTGCGAGTTATGCTATTGAGTCAGCCTAACCCCTTGTAGCCTTTGCATTCTAGGAGTCGGCTGTAGTTAGCCACATTGACGGGTAAGTCTTGCTGAGTAACTAGTACTCAGGGTTTGGCTCTTTATATTTTTTGTGCAGGTATAGATTTCGCTTCCGCTGTTGCTTGGTGGAGTTCCTCAGCGGGTCCACATCGCAGGGCTTCGATGTGCGGCCACTTATCGTCGAGTGTGGTAGTATTGTTGTACTTTGTAGGCTTCCGTTGTGTTCTTACGTGTTTTAAATCATTTGACTCATGTAATAACTTAAAGATGTAAAAATTTAAGCTTTTTATGTGATGTACTGTTGCGTCTGTTCATCAGTGCTTTACCGACTCGATCCTGTGAAAAGCGGAGACGCTTCAGCTGGCATCAGAGCCGTGTTGGGACAGTACATCATATAAACGGCCTATTTTCGAAAAGCTAACCACGTTGCGAGTGAGGAACGAAAAGCCCATTATAAGGATGTCAGAGTAATCAGGTGGTAATAGGAGTTGATTATTATTTTTCTGTAACGACGCACCGACGCCCAGGTAAGAAGGTAAGTAACATGCATGGCTCAAGTGATACGAGTTTAACTCGTGTAGATTGTGGGGGGTGTTATAGGATGGAGGAGATGAAGGTGTTGAGATGTGATTGTGATGTGGGGAGCCATGCATTACTTTTCTGTTATTGCTGTCCATCGACGGATTTGGTGGACGTCACCTATGTAGGTTGCTTGAGGTGGCGATGTATGTTTTCTGCAGGTACACTAACTTGCGCGTAGATCGTGTAGCAAACATGTTGAGTGCGACTTAGTTGCCACCAATGTCTACGGCCCGCTATACTTGGGCAGGATTTCATTTTGTGAGGACGTATAGGTCGTGCATGCATTGCATCCTCATTTAAAACACTTCCACGAATTTCAGATCACCCAGAAATTTCAGACTGACAAGCTAATTTCAAAAATTCATAACTCCAAAACTGCTTGACCAAATTCGATGAACCAAGACTTGCTGGAAAGCTTACAACATGAAATAAAACTTTGCTTCAGAGTTCTCCTTTCGATTCTGTCAGTATCCCCTCCAAATCTGGCGACCAAGTGAAACCAAATTTCAGTTTTGACCAGTTTTTCCAGAATCTGTCTGCCATCTTCAGAATTCGATATCTCCAGTTCTTTTTGTCCGTTTGAGGCGTTTGAGCACTCGTTGGAAATATTTTGAAGTTATCTACAAGTTTCGTGTTCTGACTTTTCACGTTTGACGTCTCCAGAAGTGCCAGTTTTCGTGTTTGTGACTGCTGCTCACAGTCAAGGCAGATTTCAGTCAGTTGATTTGATGGAGTGTTGCTTGCTTGTTTTTGCCCCAATGGTTGTGTGTAGCTACTTGCTACGACCGTCCAGAAGTTGGCTACCATGTGTTAAACTTTGTTTAGCATGGTTGTGCTGGTTGGAGTAGTTGAGATGCTTTTCATCTCACTCTCCACAAATGGACGTCGATGGCCTATCCTGCATCCACTTGTGGTGCCATCACATGGATGCCTGGCTGAATGATAGACAACCACAATACAACCCATACCTTGCTGTGCTTGTCTACTACTCAGCCACCCTCAACGAGAAGAAAGAACAAGCATGTACCTTGGAGCGATGAGACTTGGCAATGAGCAAGATGAAGTTCAGGATGCTCTACATGACATGAGAGACCCAGATTTTTGAGATGATGCTACAAGTGCAGAACCGAGGCAACCAGGTCGCGGGACTTATTGAAGAACAAAATGCAGCCTAGCAGATAGTCGCACAGCTCATGGCAGTCCAAGTTAAACACGTTCCATCTGCAGAGCAAGTGCCAACAGACATCGTCAACCTGCAACATGAAGAGCAACTGGATAGTGAGGAAGACGCTTGAATCGTTGTAGCTGCTTTGATCAGATTCGCCGTGTAGCATGTTGTTTCGATGTATCGTTGTTGTTCAATAGGAGCTAGTGTCGTAATACCATAGCTAGGCGACGCGATCTCTTTTATTTTGTTCTAATCGTATCGTTGCATTTTTGGACCTACGCGTTATCGAGTTATACGACCTGGACCTACTTTGATGTTGGGGCTATCATTCATGTTGAGCCATGATCTCTTTTTGTTTCATCGTGAATCCTTTGCATTCTTATCTCGCTTGTTTTCCGGAACCTACCATTTTGTCGATATCTTACCTTTGTTAGTGAGTTCTACACCAGAATTTGTTTTTCCCTGCAATCGATATCCTTGCTAGTTGCCCACCAAATGTGGAGAAGGTTATGCCAAACCTTGATAATCTTCTCCTTAGCCTTGCTTTTAGGATCCTTGTTCTTGCTCAAAAATTTAAAATTTGACAACAGTAGGTGTTGGTATTTCTTACGGTCACAGATAAATCCGCAAGCGCACGGAGAATACCGTTGTAGCACTTCACCCGTGAGTATTCAAGGGTATCGTATTTTACACAGGGAAGGCGGTGGTTTACGAGATAGCAATGTTCATAATCATATAACTAATAAAGTACCAAAGTCTCAACAGGGGTAAGGATAATAATAAAGGGTAGTGGTGACAACACAACCAGAGTAATCCAATCTAACATTAGAACTAAGCCTAGGTTAAGCAGGGTTAAGAAGAGAGCCGAGATGGGTCCTTATGTACTTCTGATATTCCTGCTCATGCAACACATACAAGTCTAAGCTCTATGTCAACCTGGAACAAGGGGGGTAACCAGCAGGGCTGTCACCACCTACCGGCATTCCTTCTACCAGGCAATCAAGGCTATCTACCATAGAACAAAGAGGATTAGGCACAGCAGGGCTGTCACCACCTACCGGCAAACCCCCCTACTAGGACACGTGGCACTAAGGCGATTAAGTCCCCAATGCCAGTCCTAGGGTCACGTGACAATAAGGCAATTAAGTCCTCACTGCCAGACCTTCTCTTGTTCAAGCAGACAACCAAACACCCAAAGCTGTTTATCAACCTAAGCACCACGCTCACATTGCTAAACAGTACTCTCAGTTCCCACGGGACTTTGACCCTTCGGATCATCAAGTCGGGAATAAGAGTACACCTAATCCTGACCCGACGGATCAACAGATCAAGTGCTAGAACATGCATGACTCTGACCCTACGGATCATCAAGTCAATGGGTGAGACATGCGTAACTCTAACCCTACGGATTAACAAGTTATGATCTATATCACACATAACTCTAACCCTATGGATTAACAAGTCATGGGCCCGAGCATGCCTCACCACTTCATGCATGAATCGAGTGTAAGGACATAAACGAATGAATAAAGGCATGTCAAGCATGAAGCAACCAATCATGACTAGATAACAACCACATAGAAAGCACATGGCTATCATACTAGTACAATCATAAGTCATAAGGAATAAAGAAGTTAATTCTATTGAGGTGGACCTTGATACTTACTTGATATGCGATGAACGACGAACGAGCGATGAACGAACGACGAACGATGAACGAACGACGAACGAACGAAGAACGAACGACGAACAATATATTATTAGCAAGTATCCTCAAGATACAAGATTGGGCTAAGTCCTCACAAAGGGAGGACAGCCCTCTCCTCTACCAAACTCTCCCCTCTACTCCTCTACAGCCTAGAGACTAGTCTAATGCTAGAGAATGGATTCCTCTTGGTGTCAATGTGTTGTCTCATGGTGTGTCGAGAGGAGGGGGGTACCCCTTTATTTATAGCCTTGGTAGGTCGGTTTGGGAGGCCTCCACCGCCTTAACCACCGCCTTAATGCATTGATTGCAGGTGGAACCGACTTCAGGACGTCGGTGGCTGCCAGCAGGCCAAAGATGGGCCCTGTTGGGCTTCAGAGCAGGTCGGGCGACCTGGGAAGGGCAGGTCGGCCGACCCCCTCTTGTTTCCTCGGGTCTTGGGCCTTTTGCTAGTGTTCCTTTGGTCCCTTATGATGTTTGACCTTGGTGCAATAGCCCAGGGAGAGTCCAGGTGGCTGAATTATGGCCTTTTCTCCATCCTGTGTGATCCTGCGATGACTGTGGGTTTGCCAGAGGGATATCTTGCTTGGGCTTGGACCAAGGAGTCCCCCTTTGGGTCCTAATGATGTGTCTTGGTGGTTTGGCCCAAGTTGGATAGGTTTTGTATCCTTTTTTGGTGCATATCTTCCTCGGCTGCCGATGCTGATTTTCTTGGAGTGATATGTTGTGGCTTTCTTGGCATGAATTCCCTCCTTTTTATATGAATTGCACCTGCACTCATAATTTCACCAAGACTAGTGGAATTTGTTAGAAATAAGCCCTATGTCTACCCTTGGTGATGGTGTTAGGTTCCAAAAGGTGCATAAAGTTGACGGTAAAAATGGGTCGTAAGGACCGTCAACAGTAGGCATGTGCAAGGCACCATCCCATATGCATTGCAATATATCACTTGCATTGCATAAGCACTTTGCAATGCATGATCATGTACATTCATTTATGCATGTCATACCATCATCACATATGCACCATGAATAATACATCATAAAATACGCACCATAAGCAATGCATCATGGCAACTACAACATTATGCATCATTATGCACCATACCATAAACATTCATATGCATCAAGTCATATGCATCATTTATGCACCATGCAATGAGCATCATGAGACATGACATAATGCACTTGCACCATTGCATGGGCACCATCACGTATGTGCATTGCATCATTTAAGCACGCAATGCACCATGAATATGCATCTTACTCATTCTAGAATAGAATAAATGGATGCATTAATAATCACCGTTAATGAGCAAGAATGTGGAAGTCGTATACCTTGGTTGCCTTTGTTGCCTTCATCTAACTGCAACCTTGTGCCTGCAAATCCCTGCAATTCCACTCTTTGAACCCGACTTTGGCTTCTTCCTTGAATATCGCTAGCAATCCTAAGCAACATATGTTTGGCCCATCCTTGAGCTCTTATCCGTCTTGATATCCTTCAAGTGTTATTCGTCTCGAATCACCAGTTCGCGACCAAGTTTGTCTTGCCTCTCTTTGTTGACCATGTCGAGACCTTTAGTGCGCTTAGACGTTGGCTAGCGTTTGTTACGATACCCGCAGTTCATGGCAATTCTGATGTTCGTCCCATACCCTTGTCAAGTACGCATACCAAACTCAGGTGTGCAGTTTTGAGATCAAGAATCAAGAAGCACAACCCCAATTTCAGAAAGGCCACACAAGACGTCACCCAATGCGCTAGAAGAGCAGAAGGTTCAATTCAGTAAGTTGTGGAAATGTTTCGAACGACAAGCCTGTCACCACTCAGATGCCCAACAACCGTCAGGAAGGAAGTTGACTTGCCTTCTAAGAAGACTTTCAATCCAGCTCCAACGTAATAGTTGTCAGCGTAACAATCATCGCAAGGAATGCTGCCTGAACCCACCAGAAGAACAAGAGTCTTCACATAGCTTCACTCAGTCAGAAACTTAAGCGTCAGAGACAATGGTTGAAGTTGAACAAGGACGATGACCTATCACATCGAGTCAATGTCTCATTGCCACATGGAAGAAAAGGAGTTCCAAGCCTCGCTGTTTCACCGCCAACCGCCACACCGAAGAAAGCAGTCTCGTGTTCACGCGTATCCTCCTGCTACCGCGGCCAACATGTCCCTCGCTCCAGCTTTGCGTGCTGATATTGCTGCCGCATCAAAGAAGACTTGTGGATCAAGAACAAGATAGTTTTTCCAAAGGGCTTTAAGTTAAGACAGAAGGTTATTGATGAAGCCCACTTGTCCAAGTACTCTATTCTCCCCGACAGCAGCAAGATATACTAGGACTCTCAACAAGAAGTGGGATGAGTGCATAATGCTGGTAGAGTTCTCCTATGGCAGTGAATATCAGGAAAGCATCAAGATGACATCGTTCGAGGATTTGTATGGACACCGATGTCATACTCCACTGCACTGGTCCGAGCCCGTGGGAAGAATCACTATTGGACCAAATTGATAGCAACTGCAGAAGAGATAATGCACCCATTCAATTTAACTTAAGAGTCTCCAGTCTTTACAGAAGAGCTATGCAGATAAGAGAAGCTGATGGTTAGTTTTCACAGTTGAGGACCACATATACCTTTACGTCTCCCGCCGTGAAGAGTGTATATCGGTTTGGTGTTAGGGAGAAACTAGCACTGAGGTACATTGGATCATTCCGAATATCTGAGCAGTATGGACCTGTTGCTTACCGTTTAGAGCTGCCCCACGACCTTTCAGGAGTGCACACCGTCTCTCGCATGTCTCAGTTGTGGAAGCGCTTAAAAGCTCCAACAGATATGGTGATCAGCGATGTAGGACAGCTTCAGCCAAATCTTGCTTATTCTGAGGAGCCTTTCAAGATCACACATGAGAAGGACAGAGTCACCAGGAACAATGTTACCCGCTTCTCTAATGTGTGGCATAACAACTAATTTGAGGATGAGACCACCGGAGAACAGGAGGAAATTCTCTACGCTACAGTTTTGGTTTACTTCGTTCATGCACCGCATGTTTTTCCCTACCCTCCTTAAATCTCAGGACGAGATTTCTTTAAGGGGGGAGGGCTGTGACACCCCGTGTCACTGATTTCCAACCAGTTCAAAGAACTCCAACTGAACAGAACGCAAAATCAAAAACCATTCAAATTTCAAAATCAAATGATCAAATAATTGTGAAACCTAAGCTTGTGAAGGAATTCAAAAATTTCAATAACAACTTGAGCAACTAAAAATATCTGTGGATAGCCCTCCTCAAACAAGAATTTTGAAGAATTTATGGTGATTTTAGAAATTCATTTGCTAGCTCAAATAAATGCCCAAAGCTTAAAAAGCAGCCAAGTTCAATTTGATGCCATTTAAAATCCCATTGGATTCCAGATGTGCAGGTTGGCCAGCTGATAGATCTTTTCAAGATCTTTCTAGGGGTACCAAATTTTCGAATTTTGGAGTTTGTTTGGTGCTCCAAAACGTGTGCCAAATTTTGGGGAAATTCCTGCTTTTGAAAAATCCGCGACGCCATGTCATTTTTTCCCCGCCGCCTGTCGTGATGCCGTGGACGCCTCACCGGTGACCTCCCCTTCCAATGCCCCTCGACGTCGACACGTACCTCGACGACGTCGCCCAAAGCTCCGTGACGCCGAAGCACCTGCGTGTGCACCTCCCCGTCGACCGCTGACGGATACCCAAATCAGGGTATCCTGATCTAGGATGCTTAATTCTGCTAATCGTCTCAGCTTAACTGTGTAGGGCCCACAGGAACAGGCACATGACAACAGAGCGCTCGAGGGGCCCACGGCCGACCCCGAGGGCACATACAAGTTCCGCCTCGTCCGACCACGAGTCGGCCGGGGCCCACGACTTCCGCCCCGCCCGACCCCGAGTTGGGTGGGGTCCACAGACTCCGCCTCGCCCGACCCCCAGTCGGGCGGGCCCCGAACTCCGCCTCGTCCGACCCCGGGTCGGCCGGGGCCCACGATTTCCGCCCCGCCCGACTCCCAGTCGGGCGGGCCCACAAGCCGCGCTTCGCCCGACCCCGAGTTGGGAGACTTCGTCGAGAAGATTTTCCTCTGGCAAGGAGGACAGGCATTTACGACGAGTAGCTGGGGAGCCTTGACTCTACCCAGCAACTCATCTACTTGCAGGCACGCGATCTGACCTGCACAGTGACATCCGTCCCATCTCACAGCGCCGCCTGACACCTCGAGTACAGCAGCGGGATGGCTACGGCATCATCATCACCCTGAACAGGGACGAAGACCGGACCGGCGACAAGACGGTCGCGACAGTCTGGGTTGACATCTCGACCACCTGCCCGGCGACCAGGCTGACAGGACGCCGCCTGACTAGAGCCACAGTAGCGGATAGGGATCAGATTAATGCGGCGCGTAGCCGCGCTGTCCACAACTCGAAAGCCCCGTTCTCATTTGTAAACCGGCTCACTCCTTGATTATAAAAGGAGAGCTTGGTACATGAGGAAGGGGGATCCCAGAGATACAACGCACACAGACATAGAGATACACACGAAGAGGCTTGGAGTCTTTCTCCTCCCTCGTCAACACTTGTAGCTCCCCTCTGCAAGTCGAAACACGAACCACCCACGAACTGGACGTAGGGCATCGATTGCCTGAACCAGTATAAACCTTGCCTCTCTCGCAAAACCCTCGCCATCATAGAAGATTGTTAGACGCCGTAGTTACAAATTTACTTGTCGGCCGGTTTCTTAACACCGACAGTTGGCGCGCCGGGAAGGGGACCTCAGCGCGTTTGACATCTTCAGTTGATGGCGAGCCACGACATCGATTGGGCTCCGGGTGCTCTCGTGTACTTCGGGAGCCTGGAGTTCATCGTGGTCCGGGACGGGGGGCTTTCGCGCGTCGAACCGCCGGCACCCCCGCAAAGGGCCCTCACCCTCGCCATGTCCGCGGGCGCGGAGCTCGTGGGTATGGCGGAGTACGACTACGACAGCGACGAGGATGACCTCCTCGACTACGACTCCGACGCCGGCAGTCACCATCCTTCGCGCGAGTGCATGGTGGTGGAAGCCGGCGGAGGTAGTCGCCGCAACGTTCACGACGTGGCGGCGCAGCCAGACCTTGCAGCGGCCGCGACGACGGCGGACGCCGGAGCGGCCGCAGAAGCCGCGCCCCTGCTTGTGACACAGGCGCAGCAAGAAACCCCTCCGGCGAGCGCCGACCGCCGGGGGGGCGACGACCTGGAGCGTCTGCTCCAACGCCAACACGAGCTCGCAGAAGCCGCGCGGCGGCTCAAGGAGGAGCGCGAGCGGCTCGAACACGAGGTGGCGCAGCGCCAGGCCCAGCGCGAACGTGTGCGTGCCCATGGGCGCGAAGCCCGGCAGCGGATTCTGGCCGAGGCGGGCAACCTCGTGCCCAGATACACCAGGCCCAGCCAGAATGTCGCCGCGGCTGCGACACTTTTGCGCGCGCTTCCGCAACCGTCCAACGAGGACCAGCGAAGAATCCAGGGGGAGCTCAAGGACCTCCTGGACTTGGCGGCGGTGCAGCAGGCCGAGCGCGAGCAAAGCTCTGCTGCACGGCGGTGGGAATCCAGCGTTTCCTACCGCACGCCAAGCAAGCCGCAGGCACAACCCGAAAGTTTCGTCC